>APFE031390690.1:158443-181710 GCA_000404065.3 Pinus taeda | reverse complement strand
GGAGAGAACATAGAGAGAAAGGTTATTATACTGAGATTTCCCCCTGATCAGGTCTGAAGACCCTTGTGGCTTCTGCACTTCCCCCATTTTGTACAGGAAACCCTTGTTTCCTTGTGATTTGATGTTCACCCCTTAGTTATGACATCTTCGAGTGAGTATTGGAAGGAGACCTACTAGAGGCTTGAGGCGGGACGGATCCAGAAGGAGGCTGAGCTTTGAGCCTGCAGAAGTGGTTCAGGTGATATTGCTCTTTTTTGTACTATTCTATTTGTCTAATAAAGAAACACGTCTTGTTCCCGATATGCTTCTTTCTTTATGTTAATGATGTTCATGTTTGAATTTCATGTATGAATGGAGGTCTAAAAGTTTATAACTAACTCCTTTCTTGTATAACATAAAGATGATTTTCATATAAATCTTTGTCCATATACTGCTGCATTCTTTGGAATTGTTGGTTTTGTAGGGCAAAGGAGCGGAAGGGACGCAAAGAAGGGTTTGGACCCTTAAGGAACTACCCAAATGTAGGACTTGAGGTACGTCCTTCTTACTTTAGAAATAGCTTTTTCTATCATAATGGCTGTGTGTGTGCTTGTTTCTTGATTTAGTCAACTTTCAGTCTGCTAGGGTTCCACCCAAGAGCCTTAGGGGATAAAATCCTTCAACATGAGATCAAGTTCAAAAGAGGCAAACCCTGTAGTTCATAACACAACATTTTATGGAGTGGTAGAAGAAATAATTACATTGGACTATTTTGTATGGAGTACAAATTGTTCAAATGTAATTGGATTGATGTATACAATAAGAGAAGGATCAAAATTGATGATTTGGGTTTTACAATGGTGAATATGAAGAAATTATTATGTCAAAATCATTGGCAAGATGATCCATTTATTCTAGCATCACAAGCTAAACAATTATTCTACGTATAAGATCGAGTTAACACTTATTGGTATGTAGTGTTAACATGTCCTCCAAAAGGATTGAGAAATAATACATCATATGAACCCGAGTATGCAGATTTGTCAGAGGTTGTATACTTTCAAGAAACAAAAGGTGTAAGTGGATAACTTATCGATGATGTCAATGTCAATGTTGACGTGAACATGGATTATGTCCACTCAGATTGTGAAGGAATATGGTTGAATATTAAGAAATATAATATATCAATTTTGCTATTTTGTTTCGAGGACTCCAAAATTGATATTTGGTTATGAAGAGAGATTCGTTTGTTTCTTATCTATAAAATGTTTTAGAACCATTTATTAGATCTATTTTTAGTCCCTTCCTATGATAGAGACTATTTTTTTTGGTTTGCACCATTAATCTTCTCAAATCAAACACATAAAAAATTGATATGCGCGAAGTCCTGTAGCTTTTGTATTTTTATATTTTTTAAGATTGAAATGAGAATTTTATATATTATTATTGGATGGAAGCCCTAAAATTTACTCATTTAAAAGAACCCAAAAAATACAAATTTCTTGGGCACATGCCATTTGTTTAGCATTCTTTTGTGACTATTGGTTGCAAAATAAACTATGCAGTTGTGGGTTGCAAAACAAACTATGGAGATAGAGGAGTGCAATTATTGGGAGGGAGAAAAAGGATAATATAGAATCTCAGCATATTACTGTTAGACGAGGATGCAACAAGTGCACTAGTCAGACAATTGGAGGATTCCTTAGCTTAAGCACAATTAAGCTAATAATTCTACATTTTCCTCCATGCAGGTCATCAAAAACAAGGATGAACATTTACAAAAATGTAAGTGTCATTCTCATTTCTCAGTTTCTCTACCAACAATGTTGTAGGATAATATTTTCCTTCAATATTAATATTTCTTGTCCTCTTTCCTAAAAGGTTTTATCTTTAAGATACTACATAATCTAATAGTTCTATGTTTTCCAGATAGTCGTTGAGATAATATTGACTGGTATTTCACCTCCATTCTTGGAGTTCACTTGCGATTTAAAATACTACATTTCCATTCTGATATAATGGGGATTTACATTTGCAATTCTGATCTTCTTGTTCTTCTTTATATGTTGTTCATCCATGCAGTGATTGTTTCGCTCCAACTGATAAATTTCTTCTTCCAATAGTTAAAAAAGTTAAAATATCATTGTAAACTTGCGAGTCAAGTATAATTGTTTATTACCTTGGAAACTATGTATGTGCTAGATAAGGATGGTGGATTTCTTTCAAAAGGTAACCTGGAAAGTCATGCAAGCTAGACAGTGGAATTGGGTCTTCAAACTATGGGGAGCCCTATCATAGTGGAGAATATGAGTCAACCCCGAGGATTGCTTATAGAGGTCAGTTAATTTCTTAGATTAACAAGGTTTTTATATTGCATTCAATAAGTCATTTTTGTTATTTTGAGACATTATTTAATGTTGTCATGTTATCTTTTGTTCGTTTTCACCAATATTATAGGGCACTCTTCCTTGAAATAACTGACATCATTTGAATCTTGGGGCTTATGATTTTAAACACAGACATGGAAGCTCATAGTGACAATATATGGGATCACTTTGTTGTTGAGGTAATGCCATGATTGAAAACATGATAATTAACTCCCATACCTCTAATTCCATGTAAAGCTTCCTCTTTTATTTTTGTTTGGTTACTTTCATATCATATAATTCTTCATGCTTTCAAAAATCCTAGATAGGGAAAACCAAGAGAAACCCTAGCTCCACTAGAGATACTCCAACAATCAATATTTTTTAATATCTCTTTGAAATATCTTTGGTCGAGCTAAGGTTTCTATTAGTTTTCTATATCTAGGGTTTTGGAGAACTTAGAGAATTATATGGTGAGTTGTGATTGTGTTCATGGATTTCAGTTATTACACACATATATGAAGTTCTCAATTGTCCAAAATCATGTTATTTCAGATTTGACTTCTAGCTTACCACTGCCATAAATTGTGTTATTTCAAATATTTAACGTCTAGATTTTCATAAATACAATTTCCTCAAAAATATAGTTGAATACTTCCATATTCATAGCTAGATCATATTACAAGTATATATGCATTTGTTGTATGGATCAACAATTATGTCACAGAAAAAAATCACGTCACAAGCGGGAATTGAACTTGGTTGGGGAGGATCTGAATTTATCCTCTCAAATTCCTAAGTTCTTTTTGCTGTAAAATAAAATTAGAACTAGATAAAAACCGGATTAAAAAAATGGTTGAGAAAAAATACATAAATTATTCAAATTTAGGAAAAAACATATATATTAATGTGCATCCATATCAAACACAACCATTATAAAAAAAAAATCCATTTAACTTGAGCTTTCCTGGAAACATATTTGGAGGTTTCCCAACATGAAAATCCTAAAGAATATGTTGTCTTCAAGCCAAGCATGCACCATATCATGCTTAAAATCCAATGTCTTTAGCACCCTTAAACCTACCACTAGTCTGAGAATCCTATACCATACAAAGAGCATATTTGTGCTAAGAGAGTTTAGCATGCATTTACAACCACATTTTTTCTTAAGGGTGAAAGTGGTTATGTACAACATAACTCTATTTGACGGAAAAATATCCATATCATAAGACAAAGGAAAACTTGAAATGTTTGTTCTATAGATAGAATTATTGTTATGACATTGTTCGCAACTTTTAAGTAATTTCTTGGACTTCAAAAGGATGTAAAAGTGATTTAGTGGGTCAGGATGTTCAATGATCGGTATTATTGTGAGATTATTTTCCCAGCATGCTCCTACTAAATTGAAAATGGGCTTTTTTTTAATTGTTTGGGCCAAATTTTATAACAGCATCACTAGTGCATTAACTATGCTAAAGGGTCACAAAAAAATACATAAATGATTCAAATTCAGGAGAAAACATATATATTAATGTGCATCCATATGAATCACAACCATTATACAAAAAAAGTTCCATTTAACTTGAGCTTTCTTCGAAATAGATTTAGAGGTTTCCCAACATGAAATTCCTAAAGAAAATGTTGTCTTGAAACCAAGCACGGACCATATCATAGTTAAAATCTAGAGTCTTTGGCACCCTTAAACCTGGCAGTAGTATGAGAATCCTATACCATACTAATAACATATTTATGCTAAGAGAGTTCAACATGCATTTACAACCACATTTTTTTCTTGAGTTGTTTTGTGCCACATATCTCTGTTTGAAGGAAAGATATCCATATCATAAAAACAGAGGCAAGCTTGAAATTCTTGCTCTATAGCTAGAAGTATTATTATCACATTGTTAACAACTTTTAAGTACTTTGTTGAAGGACTTAAAAAGGATGTAAAAGTGGCTAAGTGGGTCAGAATGTTCAATGATGGGTATTATTGTGAGAATATTTTCCGAGCATTCTCCTACTAAATTGAAAATGGGTTTTTTCTGTTTATTGTTTGGGCCAAATAATGTAACAACAACACTAATGCATTAACTATGCGAATAGGTCACTTTATTGTTAATTTGGCCATGAATACCTCTTTTACAAAGAAGTATTTCTTAGATCTGTTTGCGTTAGTGGTTTGATAAGAACATTTATACAGTCTCTTCACTGAATTTATTAAAGTTTTTACCTTTATGCTTTTTGACAAAAATGGGCTAACATTTTATCCTAGCTAAGTAAGCATTCTTTAAATAACCTTCTAGCTTGGTTCCTTTTTGATCCATCTAAGCTTTGAAAAGTGTCATGAATTTACATTGAACAATGTAAGAATCTACTCTTCTTTAGAAACAATCAAACCAACTCTTTCATGTTGCAAATTACCTACCAGTTCTAGACATATTCTTTGAAATTTCTATGTTGAACGTGTTGGATTTAGGTAAGTGATGCACAATGCACACCTCCAATTCTATTTTCCACCTATTAGACCAGTGAAAACTATAGGCAAACTTGGAAGGGTTGGACATGAATGTTGCAACCATACTCTTAATGGCCTACAATACATATATTCATAACACATACGTACAATAATATTGTTCACCTATTTGGCTATTGCATATTGTAGGAAAACTATTAAATTTTGGACTTCGTTGTCTCAGGTTCATACACCAACACTAAAGATGCACTATATTTTGTGCATCCTTAGATATGTTTGAGTTTGAAAGCTAATTGTTTAAATAAATGCATGTATAAAACTTCTATATTAGCAAAATAACCATCAATATTTCTTTCTAGCATTTTGGGCTGAATTCAAAATAGTATGCTATAAAGTGTCATTTCAATGTCTAGAAATTAGGATATATAAATGTGAGATATATACTCTACATCATTGGGTTATCTCCTTTTCAAATCTGAGCTTTTTTAGGCTACATGTTAATTTTTTGAACTTTCAACTTTGAATAAATTCTTGAATGGACTTCGTAAATACTCGAATGAATGGACTTCGTAAGGCAGTGGTACCATAAATTGTGTTATTTCAAAGATTTGCTTCCATATTTCACAAAATACAATGTCCTCAATAAATACTTATATGTGTAGATACTTATGTCTAGGATTATATATGTGTTGGAGTCATTCCTTTATGTTTTACTATAATTTCGATGGTGACAAGATTTAGCTGACTTTTTCATCAATTGTTCATAGAATATGTAAAATATTTGATTGTCAAAATGTGGCAAAAACTACATTTCTCATGATTTATTTTTTTATTGTTCATGACAAGATAATCATGTTGCAGGAATGAGGTATCCTACAGTCTGTTTCAATTTGTGGATATTTTTTTCTTCCCATTTCTCTACAAGGATGTAGATTTCATTTTCATGTTGATGGTTTTTGCATGTATCTTATCGAGCCCCAAATGATGGTAATGGTGCAGATCTTGAGAAGTAGTTGTGGGCACAGACTATTAGAGATTAATGTTACAATACCACTTCCACCTACTATCATAAAACGTTTAATGATAAGTGGCATAAAAAAGAGTTATTTAATGATAGAGTTGAAAGGGAAACCTCATGTCTTAGTTTCAAGTCATTTACTTGCATTTATTAGCTATAAGTCATCTATTTTTTAGCATTACAATTATTTCACTAATCCAATATGCATGGCTTGTATCTCTCACCAGACGTCAGTTACTTGACATGGTTGATATAAAATTCAATTCTAGGCCACTTTTATTTCAAGTCAGAGCTTTTATTGATTAAAAGGATGTTCATATTTTGATTGGTTTAATTGGAGTTTGGTTTAACAAAGTTTTGTAAATTCCATGTGGATGTTATTTTTTGAAGGTGAGCTCTGTGCACCAGTAAGGTCAGATGAGTCCTAGATCGTAGGTGTACAACAAGCACATATTGGCCTTTGTTATGTAACTGTTATTATTTATATCATTGATGAATGGTTATTGAGGATGTAAAACAGAGGATGGGAAGGTCCTACCAATTATCTTGAAAAAAAAAACTAGGATGGAGTGGTAGAATTATGTTCTAAAGGTGAGTAAAAAATCAATTCTTGAAAGGTGGAAATTGAGAATAGCAAGCTATCTAATCTGTATCTAGAGACAGAATAGACTGTGGTAGTAAAATAATGGTATTGATGAGTCTTCGTGGAAAATAAACTCTAATTGTTAGACACTGCCCAAATTTCAGTTATCTATAATGGAAATAGTGACTCTAGCTTTATTTGTATGAATAGAAACTTTTCCCATTGTCCTATTCATTTCCTATGAATGATTTTGATTTTCAAACTCCAACTAGTTTGTTGATAAATTAATTAAAGCTTTGATGAAAAACTTATAGTTTTCAAATCTCTTTTCTAAATTTATTTTCTTGACAAAATTTGTCTTTGTACTTTAGGTATTGTAGATTAATATTGTGTGACATATGCTATGATATAATTACCTGGATAAATAGATAGAAGTGTTGTACATCATAATCTTTTTTAAATCTAAAGAAACAATATTTCCAAATACAAAGTTTATTAATTAAGAACATCTTTTACACTTCTTCTCTAAGTTATGATTATATTTCGGCAGGGGATTTTGTGTACGCTGATATTGAGTTGTCTCTTTGGTTTCTATCAGGTAGAAATGGTTAATAAATAATGTGTTCATGAGAAGTAGACACACATCTTATTCTACTATCGATAGGAAAATCCATGGTTTTCAGGCATGGCAACAAAATCATAGATGTCAGTGGGATATCCAAAGTTTGTGTTGGATGAATTTAATAATAGTGAGGATTTTGATTCCTTGTCAAATAAAGAATTTCATTAGTCAAATTGAAATAAATAGAAGAAGCTCAAGAATGGAGGTGAAGCTATTGCTTTCTATCTAAGTCAGTTTCCTTTATTTGTTGGTTGTTCTCATGTTTTCAGTGCGGACTTGTGAAATTCCAAATTGCATGATGGTTTATGTCAAGGGGAAATCTATCTATCTATCTATATATATAATATATATATATATATAATATATAAATATATATATATATATATATATATATATATTATATATATATATATATATGTCGTTCATGGTTTCTGGAGATCCATGTTACATTTGAATAGAAGCTTAGATATCATTCAGATATCTAAACACCAAACAACAACAACATGGAGATTTTTCTTTCACTCAACCTATAACATATTGCATCTGTCTTCGTCAATGTTATTCTTCCATATGCTATCCACTTATGAAATTTCGTTTGCAATATTTGTGCATTTTCTAGCTATAAGTCATTTATAGATTATAAATGTCTTCAGAGTTTCACTTCTAATTGAGTATTCAACTGAACATATTGATACTCTTATACATAATTATTTTTCCCTCCATCCACCTTTCATAACTTCCATAACCATTAGGTAGGAACATGCAACTTCGATGTCGGTTTGCTTGTTTAGTAAAATATTGTCGAGACTTTAATTTATTGAAAGTTCTAGAATTTACAATTTATGAAGTTTCAAGGTCTAATTTTTAAAAGTATAATTCTTTAAAGGGTGTTAGCTCAATGGAAGAGCACCTGCTTTACAAGGAGGAGGTTGTTGGTTCGATTCCATCATACCCTGACAACTGTATGGAATGGTGACGATAAAGTTTTGGTGACAGGGGCTCTTTTTACAATAAAAAATGAGATTTGGGGACATTGTTTGACCCTCATCAAAATTTGAAATGGTGAGGTTCAAAAAACACCACCATATATATGCATCAATAGGGACGACCCTTAAAGGTTTCAACCATAAATCGTTGTTGTTGATATGAAATGGTGACGGTCATTGTCCATCATTATAGTCATTATTCGCGATAGACCTTGAATGTCACCACAACACCTATACTTCTGGAAATATGGCTTTTGGTGATAGTCAATGAACGTCACCATATATATGCACCAATAGTGGTGGCATGAAATATCCATCCCAGTAAATCATTGTTTTTCATATGAAATGGTGACGGTCACTATCTATCATTATAATAAATATTCATGATTGATCTGATAATCACCCTACGAGTGACCTCAGCTGAAGATTTGTTAAACAAAAGGTATTATAGACTCATGTGCTGGTGTGTGTTATGTGTTACTGAAGCAACGGATCGATCAAATTGCCAATACAAAAACATTTAAATGGAAAGACAATAGAGAAATACAGTAAGCAACACAAAGACACAAACAATTTTTAATAAGGAGTTCACCCTATTCTCCAAGGCTATGTCTCTGGTCTAGCTTTAGTGGTGGCCTTGATTTATTGTGTCTTACAATAGAGAAATTACATTACAGAGACTCAATTTGAGTTCTCCTGAAGCATATTTTGCTTGGCAGGGTGGTTCTTCAATTCCCCAAGCCACTCGGAGTACACAGACTCTTGTTCTTCTTACCAGCTATGTGACCTTTGGTCTACAGTGGAAGGAGCCAACTATGATGCTCAATCCAGACATATTCCACTATGGGAAGGCTTGAATCTTCAAGCTCTCTGGTGCTCAATGCTACCTGTGGTCAGCTCGGCCCTCTGTCTCCTCTACTTGGCTTTGCTGTTCTCTGTGTTCAGTCCTCCTCTCAAGGTTCACTATTCGCTGTCTCTCTTGGTCGCTTGGACTCCTCTCCAAATCCTCTTCTTCTTTCAACTGTCTTTGTTCATGGATTAAACCATTCAATTCCTATGCATGTTTGGTTCCTCTATTGCTTACATCGATTCTCCTTTTGCTAATGTGCTTGGAGTTCCCTGTTCGACGTTAGCATGAATGCTGAGGAAGTGCCACGTGTCCCCATCAAAACAATGTCAGTCTGCTCGTCAATTCATTTCTTCGGTCATGTCATGGACACGTTCTTTCTCCACAGTGGTGGTCAAACGGATTCCAAATTCATTTAAATCACGACTTATTTCCCTGTCGATTTCGCTTCTTTCTATCGGGCGCAATCTCAGCCATCCGATTTGGGCTCCTCAAGGTCTGACGTCATACGCAGTCGAGTGCGGTTAACTTTCTCGATCGTTAGTGCACAATCACGGCAGTTTTTCTCTCACCTTCGCTGCCACGCGTCGATCACTGAGTGGGATCGCTCCGTTCTCCTCCAGAACCTCTTACTGTTCAAGGGAACGTCGATAAATACCGTCGGTTTTCCAGAGCACGGGTCCCGCTTTTGTCCTTTAGCACTTTTGCTTCTCTGCCCGTGGTTATCTGGCTCCCAACATGACTGAGTGCTTAAGGCCTTTCCATTTCAGCCCTATTTTCCCAGTGATGCACGATTAGCGCTAATCGCGCATCAAATTTCCTCGTTTTCCCGATCCAGGGCTCCCAAGGGCTGTTTTGACCTCCTGTGCAGTCTCCATGGGCCTCGGTCAACGCGCTTTGACCGAGGTCTTCGTCATTCCACATTGGCGACCATTGCCACTGGTTCAAGGCATTTTTTGATCGCTGTTTTGGAACTTTCAAGGATTTGTTCAACTTGATATAGTCAAGGTTCTTTGTGAGTCATTCATGGATTTGATTTGGATCACGGCCTCCCTACTGAAAAAGCTTTTGGACCACCAAAAGTTGATTTTCTTCAAGCACCGACTAAGTGAGGAAACTGTTGTCTCACTTGTCCAATCTCAATCCACTTCACACTACTCGGCTTTGAACCTTTAGGCCCAATCCTAAGGTATTCCACCTGTCCACTGCGCGTCGTCCTCACCTTCTTGTCCAACACTGTGTCTTCCTGTAACTCATTAAGGTATTGATGTAGCAGGTCATCAACAGAAGGTAATTTACTCTGCTCTTCATGGTCCTCAATCATTGAAGGTTCAAGCAACCTCAAACAGTCTACATTTATGACTATGTAGATGTGCATGTAAGCTGGTAGCTCAAGGCGGAAGGCATTTTCACCAATTTTCTCAGGTATCCTGAAGGGTCCATACTTGATAGGTTTTAGCTTTTTACCTTCGCCTTGCATCCTGTCCTTGCTAATATACAGCCATACTTGGTCTCCAACTTGAAAACTATGCTCCATCTCATGCTTATCATGTGTAGCCTTGTACTTGGCCTAGCTCTTTTCCAGCTATTCATGTACTGCCTGGAGGATCTCCTGATTCAATGAACCTAGTTGCCTTGTCCACATCACTGTGTCTATCAACCATGGTATCTTTACGAAAGACAAAATCCAAAGGAGACCTTCATATGAAACCAAAACAGGTCTCAAAAGGAGATCTCTGTGTAGAAGAGTGTTTGGCTCTATTGTAAGCATGTTGTACATAGCACAAGTGCTCATCCCAAATATTAAGATGTTTCCTGCAATATCCTCTTAGTAACTGGATCACCATCATGTTAACTACTTTTGTCTGGCCATCTGTTTGTGGATGAAAATTTGTGCTTTTCTTTAATTTGGTGTCCATTAGTTCCCAGAGACTAGACCAAAACCTTCCCACAAATTGGGTGTCTCGATCAAATACAATAGAATTGAGTAATCCGAAATGAACCCATACATGTTCAAAAAATAGTTTTGCAGTTTGTTTAGCTGTAATTTGTTTACTACAGGGTATCAAAATACACATTTTGCTGAACCTATCCACAACAAAATACAAATAATCATGACCCTTTCTAGATTTAGGCAGACCTCCAAGGAGTGTACAAACCTAGTTTTCTATTGTTAGGCTTGCTTTTGGCACACATAGCACATCCCTTCACATATCTAGAAACTGTCTCATTCATTTTATGGCCAATAGTAGAACCTTTGCAGCTGTGCAACAGGTTTACTTACCCCAAAGTGACCTAATATCAGAGAAGTGTGTGCTTCCCTAATTATCTTTTCTCTCTTAGTTTGTGGAATGCATAGTTTCCCACAATGATATAAGAGTCGGTCCTTCAAATGATAGTCCAATTCTTCTACTTCTTTGCCTTGACTCAAAGTTGCATATACATCTTTAAAGTGCATATCCTAAGCATACTTTCTACGTAGCTTTCATGCAGCACATAATTATGCTTAAGTAGGATAGATGCATTTATAATGGGTCTAGATAACATGTCTACAACCTTGTTATGTATGCCCTTTTTTTATCTGATGACTAAATGAAACTCTTGTAGAAACCCCATCCATCTGTAATGTCTTGATTGTTGCAACTTAGTTTGGGAGTGTAGGTATTGAAGTGGCTGATGATTAGTGTGTATTACTATTTCCTTGCCCATTAAATAATGTTTCCACTTTTTCACACTCTGAACTAATGCATACAATTCTTTATCATAGGTAGGATAGTTAACTACTATAGAATTAGAAGTCTCAAAATGATAGCATACGAGTTCACCCTGTTGTGTGAACACTGCTCCCATGGCATAGTCACTAGAATCAGTTTGGATCTCAAATGGTCTTTGTAGATCTGGCAATGCTAGTACAGGTGCTATACTAATCTTTTCCTTCAAGGTGTCGAAGGCTTTCTACTATTTGCCTCCCCACTGAAACACCTTCTTCAATCCTATCAAAAAATGTAAGGGAGCTGCAATTGAAGAAAAATTTGAAATGAACTTCCTCCAATACTGTGCTACTCCTAAGAAGCTTCTCACTTCAGTAGCAGACTTGGGTTTAGGCCAGTTCATGATGATTGCCACATTAGAGGGATCTATTTTCAATTCACCTCCCCCTACTATATGACCCAGATAATTTAGAGAGGTTTTGCCAAATTCACATTTGGAGAGTTTAACATAAAGCTTTTCTCTTTTCAAAACATCTAATGTTTGCTTAACATGCTTTAAATGTTCTTCCCACGTTTTACTAAAAATCAGAATGTCATCCAAATACACAATAACAAAATCATCAAGAAAAGGTTTGAGTACATCATTCATTAATCTCATGAAAGTAGCAGGAGCATTGGTCAAGCCAAAAGACATAACCAACCATTCATACAATCCCTACTTTGTCTTGAAAGCGGTCTTCCATGCATCTTTCTTGGCAACTCTGACTTGATGGTGTCCACTATGCAATCTAGCTTGGTGAAATAAACATCTTCCTTCAATTAATCAAAAGATCATCTATGCGAGCAAGGGGATAATGACTTTTGATTGTTATCTTATTCAATGCTCGGTAATCAATGCACATTCTCCATGAGCCATCTTTCTCTTTCACCAGAATGATTGGTGACCCACATGGTGATATGCTAGGCCTGTTGAACCCTTTCTCAAGAAACTCCTGCACCTGCTTCTTGATTTCAGCATTCTCTAAAGCAGACAACTTGTACATCCCAATATTAGGCAAAGGAACATCTTGCTGCAAAATAATATGATGTACTAGTCCTTTTCTGGGTGGCAGACCTTTAGGTTCTTGAAATAAGACATTATACTCTGAAACAATATTTTCTATATCAGCTTGTTGATCAGCATTACAACCTTAAAATATATTGGTCTTATCAGGTGTCTTTTCCTTTACAACCATTAGTAAGAATTGTTTGCATGAATTTATCATTCTTTTCATTTGTCCTGAGTTTATGAGAGTATAATTATTCTTGACCTTGTGAGCTCTTACAAAGTATTCGATTCCATCTTTAACAATTAGATACTTGTTCTCAGCTCTATAGAAAATAGCCTTTCTATCATACAAGTAGGGACTTCCTAAAACAATTCCACATATATCGAAAGGAATTGCATCTAACTCAACCTCATCTACAAATGTTGACCCAAAAGAAAACTTGAGTTTTCACTGTCTAGTCACTTGTAGTTATGTTTTATCGTTCAACCATCCTAATGGGTATGGTTTCTTATGATGTGTAGTTTCTAATCCCAATTTCTTTACAATTGCTTCAGAAATTAGATTTACTTGTGAGCCATTAAAACAAAGTATCAATATTTTGATTTTTGGAAACAACTCAAATATGGAAAAGTTCATGTCTTTTTCTCTCATGTTCTTCATCAATAACAAATTGAGCAAAAATACTAGTAGATGCTTTAGAATTCTTACCTTTTATACCGGTGGCTGCCATGATTCTTTCATCTCCCGATTCTGACCCCAAATCTCTCTAAATAGCTGCATCAGTGTTCTGCTTCTTTCCCTCGGACTTCTTAGGTCTCAACTCTGGATGCAGAATCCAACAATGCTCATCATCATGCCCCTCCTTTTTACAGTGAGTGGATGAAGCTTTGCCTTTTTGTGTAGTGCTAGCCTTCCTTTCTTACACTTCTTCTTTCTTTTCTCCTTTCTCTTGCTTACAGTGGGTTGGGATGGTCCCCCAACTTCTGGATTTCCATTCTTTCCTCTAGCTTCTATATGAGTAGCTTGTACAGATACCTCATCTATACTAGTGGGATTAAACATGAGGATGGTATGCCTCATGTAGTTGTGTAGACCACCAATGTACTTCAAAAGAGTTTCTAGTGAGTCTAATGAGATACCCAACATCAATGCTTTCTTTCTAAATTCTTGAGTATACCCTTGTACACTTTTCACTATCAACTACCGAAGAGTTTTCCAACTCATCATGGCTTGTTACATGTAGGCCAATGGATAGAACTACTTCTTGATTGTAGCAACATATTCACTCCAGACAGAGATGGTCTTACCATGTCTTTTCATATCAGCTTGGGTTCTGCCTTCCCACCAAACCAAGGTAGTGCCTCCTAGGCGTAGGCTTGCCAGCTATATCTTACTCTTGTCTGAGTCTATGTTCTATACTTTGCAATACACATCAATTTTTCTAATCCAATTGTCCAATTAGTTGTCCATCATATATAGGCAGAACAAATTTAACATCTAATTTAATCAAGGATGCTTTCTTATTATGCACAGGGCTATTAAGAGGTGTAGGAAAGCTTTCCTCTTTCTCCTTTCCTTTAGAGTGGTCATGCGAATGAGATTCATCTTCTTCTTTATCTTGTTTCAAGCTGGATGAATCATCATCCTTAGGCTTTCTAAAGTCCCTATACATTTCTTCTACCATAGACTTTATAGCTAGGAAACTTTCTATGAATTGAGGGTCTGGCCCTATAGAACCTTCTTCTGACATTGTCTTCTGAGAATAGACTCTCCCAGTTTCAGGATTAGTTTCCACCAACTCTCCTTCTCCTTATTTGAGCTTTGATCTAGTGAGCATTCAAAGCTGAACCAACACAAGCTTGTCTAACCTTATAGCCTAGAGCTCTGATACCACTTGATCTGATAATCACCCTATGAGTGACCTCAGTTGAAGATTTGTTAAAAAAAAGGTATTATAGACTCATGTGCTGGTGTGTGTTCTGTGTTATTGAAACAACAGATCAATCAGATTGCTAATACACAGACATTTAAACACAAAGATAGTAGAGAAATACAGTAAGTAACACAAAGACACAAACAATTTTTAATAAGGAGTTCACCCTATTCTCCAGGGCTACGTCTCTGGTCCAGCTTCAGTGGCGTCCTTGTTTTATTGTGTCTTACAATAGAGAAATTACAATTCAGGGACTAAGTGTGAATTCTCCTGAAGCAGATTTTGCCTGGCAGGGTGGTTCTTGGATTCCCCAAGCCACTCGGAGTACACAGACTCTTGTTCTTCCTACCAGCTTTGTGACCTTTGGTCTATAGTGGAAAGAGCCAACTTTGATGCTCAATCCAGATAGATTCCTCTATGGGAAGGCTTGAATCTTCAAGCTCTCTCGTGCTTGATGCTGCCTGTGGTCAGCTCGGCCCTCTATCTCCTCTTCTTGGCTTTACTGTTGTCTGTGTTCACTCATCCTCTCAGGGTTCATTGTTCACTGTCTCTCTTGGTCGCTTGGACTCCTGTCCAAATCCTCTTCTTCTTTTCGACTGTCTCACTTCATGGCTTTAACCATTCGATACCTATTCCTATTCAGTTTCTCTCCCACCTACGTTGATTCTCCTTCTGCATCTGTGCTTGGAGTTCCCTGTTTGGCATCAGCATGAATGCTAGAGAAGTGCCCGTGTCCCCATTGGAATAGCGCCAGTCTTCTCGTCGATTCATTTCTTCGGTTATGTCATGGATACATTCTTTCTTTACCGTGGCAGTCAAACAAATTCCAGATCCCTTTAAATCATGGCTTATTTCCCTGTCAATTCCACTTCTTTCTATTGGGCGCAATCTCAGTTGTCTGATCTAGGCTCCTCAAGATCTGATGTCATACACACGTCAAGCGCAGTTGACTTACTCGACCGTTAGTGCACGATCATGGTGGTTTTTCTCTCACCTCCGTTGCCATGCATTGATCGCTGAGTGGGATTGCTCCGCTCTCCTCCAAAACCTCTTACCATTCTAGGGCACCTGGATAAATACCACCAGTTTTCCAAAGTGTGGGTCCCACCTTTGTCCTTTAGCACTTTTGCTTCTCTACCCGCAGTTCTCCGTCTCCCAACATGACCGAGTGCTTAAGGCCTTTCCATTTCAGCCCTGTTTGCCCAGTGATGCATGATTAGTGCTAATCACACATCAAAATTGCTTCCTTTTCATGATGAGAGGCTCCCAAGGGCTGTTTTGACCTCCTATGCAGTCTCCATGGGCCTCGGTCAACGCTCTTTGACCGAGGTCCTTGTCGTTCCACGTTGGTTTCCATTGCCACTGGTTCAAGGCATTTTTTGATCGTTGTTTCATAATTTTCAAGGATTTGTTCAACTCGATATAGTCAAGGTTCTTTGTCAGTCGTTTATGGATCTGATTCAGATGAATGATGGACCTCGAATGTCACCATAAAAGATATACTTTTGGTGAAGCCACCTTTCGTGACGTTCAGTTTTTGGTGATGGAGGCTATGGTTCATCACCATTTCTCATACGAAATGGCAAAGGTCACTATCCATCATTATAAATCATTATTGGTGATAGACTTTGAATGTCACTACAACACCTATACTTTTAGCGACGCCACCTTTGGTGACATTCATTTTTTGGTGACAGAGGTTATGGCTCATCACAATTGCTCATATGAAATGATGGCGGACTTTCAATGTCACTACAACACCTATACTTTTCGAAATGCTACCATTGGTGAGATTCAATTTATGGTGAAGAAAGCTCTTTTGACTTTCACTAATGAGCTTATGGTGACATTTTGCGCCCCTCACCAATGTCTTTTTTTCTTGTATCATTATCTTTCTTAACTCAAAAGAAACATTCTCATTCAATTTTTTATTCTCAAACTACTATCAGAATTTTGGTTGAACGAATGAGAGGTTTTGTAGCTTTCTTGTTCATAGATGGTAGAGAAAAATTTGTACTTAGCCTTCTCTTTGATGTACCTCTTCAAATCTAGGGTAAAATTTCTCAAAATTAGGCTTTTTGAAACTATCTAGACTTTCCTGTAGCATGTTATCTTCTCCTGTAGCAAATATGTTTTTCCTATAGCACACATTCTATCTGTCGTGTAGCAGCCTTGTTTCTCTTGTAGTAGCTATGTGCAATCATATATCACCTGCAAATCAACTCTATATCTATTACGTAGAACCCTAGGCAACTTCTAGTTGCATCTAGCTCATCCTTTTATACCTTGACGAATTTCTCCAATTTTTCCTTCGGAATGAGTAATTGTGCAAGTGAATTTGATCCTCGTAATTTTATTCCCTTTTGTGGTAATGAATTAGAGTGCTTTGGTAACTGGACCTTTCCACAAATTTCCTCTTTTAACCATTGGACCCACTTCTTGTAATCATCACCCTTATTAATTTGAATTTTCCACGTTGCATGTGTGAGGGAGTTAGATACACTTAATTAGTTGAGGGTGGTCAAGACTGTTGACCCATCCTTGGCTTATAAAACCTCATCTCCCATGCATTGACAACAAATTTCTAACCTGAAGACACTCAACAAAAGAGGTGAAGAATATTTCATGCATGTACCTACTTGATGGTTGCTAGAAAGGCATGCATGTTGCTGCCAAGTTGATAATAGATACATGGCTCTCTCGAGGTGCTAATTTACTTATTTTGATTTTGCATAGGTCTTCACATGACCTTGCAACTATCTCTCCAATTTTTAATATTTTGTTATTGGAATGGATGTATTATCTGATGTTGTGCCCCTTATCACTTCAGAAATGGCTTCATGATGCTCAAGGTGGTTGGGTCTTTTGCTTTGTGGTTGAAAAGATTTGGATTTTGGGATTTGATGTGACTGTATATACTGCTACAAGAGGAATTTTCCTCCTATAGCAGACACTTAAGTATTCTTTGATAACATATATTCCATGTGGAATTGAGGGAGATTAAGAGAAGGCACAAGGAGAGGACTAAAACCATCAAGAGGTGGTGTAGGTGGTGGAAAACTTGAAAGGAAAGTTTTTGCTATGTTTTTCATGTATGGTAGGGTGGAATTTGAAGATGAAGTTTGGCTAGATGGAGTGGATGGGTGATGAAAGTGGTCTTTGGGGGTTTCTCTCAACCTTCCTTGAAGAAGAAATGACCTTTTTACCCCTTCCGCCAATTAGATCTACCTCTTGTAGCATTCTAGGCTCCTCTTGTAGCATTTCAGGACAATCTTCTATAAAATAATTTTTTATTTATATCTCTCAAATAGTAGAATAGATTGACCTTATATTGTTTGAGAATGTTTCCATCATCCTTATTCATCTCCCCATAAAACATCTTAGCCAATGGATGCACAAATATCGAGAAAAAAAAATGGCTCTAGGTGATGGAGACCAATTTCTCGAAACGTGGCTGTTGGAATTTGCTGAAAATTCTTGCTCATGATACAATCATCCGTATGCATCTCCCCATGAGACATCATGGCCATTGGATACACGGTTTTTTAGATATGGTAGAAACAATTTTCTGCTCTATGTATTTTGGTTTCCTGTAGCAAAACATAACCATCCTGTAGCATTTTAGGACAATGAGGAAAAGGAATGGGAAGACTTGGATATGATGGGTGGATGTTGGAAATGGATGAGGGTGATGGATTGACATGGACTTGGTCCTATTGGAGCATTTGAGCAGAGGAGGACAAAGCCCAAGTTTGACATTCTTTGACTAGGCTTTTGATGAACTTTTCTTTTGTTAGCTAACTTGATTTTATTGCTTGCAGAGGTTGGAGAGAACCTACATTCATCAATGAGAGATACATGGAAAATTTTTTATTTTCTTTTCATATTTTCATTTTTTTTTTCTCTTTTTTTCTGAGGCCTACTAATTTCCTCAATGATGTTTTCAACTAGTAGGTCTGCCTAGGTGCGTCAAAAAGAGGTTTTTGCCTAGGATATTTTCTTGTTCTATTTTTTATTTTTTTTCCAACCCATTAACCGCCTCATGGAGGTTTTCAATACATGATCCAATCTCAGGCGCGTCAAAAGAGGCTTTCACCTATGATCTTATTCTTTTCCCCTTGCTTTTTCCATTTTTTAATTTCTTTTTTTCTATCCTACTCTACTTCAAAAAATAAATATTTTTCCAGTGTAGGAATACTTCCAATGGAGTCATGTGTGTAAAAATGTGACATATAAACTCATGTGTAGGCTCGAAACATATTCTTTGACATGTACTTAAATATTAGAGACTGAATTCTTTGACTTTGATGATATCAAGCAATGTTGAAGAAGAGAGGGATGCTCCATCTTGTTGATTTCATGGAACCAAATCTCAATATAGTTTTGATGCCCTTGCTTCGCTTGCTCATCTAGATCATTATTCATGTATTATTCTACCTTGAAATTCAAATATTTATCTTTTTGTAGGTTATTCTCTTGGAGACATGGAGGATTTGATGGTAAACATAAGGGAACTTTCTCAATCTCTAATTCTCATGTGTGCTCTTCATCAAGTGAAACCCCAGATTCTTTGGACATCTCATTTGAATCTTCGTTTTCCTAGATGTTGTCCTTCAATGACATCAAGAGAATCTATTTTCGAAATAATATTCATGAGCTAAGAGGAATATCATTTAGATCAAGAGGAGAAGTTTGGAAGTGTTGTACCTCAACATTGTAGGTGGGCTGAGCTACTTCATTGTGTGTGTTTCAAAATGGTGCTATAGGAAGTTGAGTGGGAGTGGATCCTTGAGATGGATGTGGTTGAGGTTGTGGTTGTGCTAGAGGTGAATGGTAGGGATATGATGGAGTTTGGTATGGAGTATATTGAGGAAAATATTGAGAATATTGTGGGTTTCCCTCATAAGCTCCTTGCCAATCTTGTTTCCAAGATTGGTTTTGGGATTGACATGGCCAAGGTTTCTAAGGAAAGAATGTGTTCCAATTACTTTGAGATGGATGAGCATGAGCTCGAAATTATGAATTAGGTTATTGCATCATATTAGATTGACTTGGCTACCATGGTCATCTTGGAGCTACATAACATAGCTTCTTTTCTGATTGACTTTCTCCATTGTCCTCTTGGTAAACTTCCTTCGGCCTTGGTAATGATGGGAAATATTTAGTAGCATGTGATTATGAATGGAAAATATAGATATCAATATCTTCTTTTTTCTCAATTTTCATTCTTAACATTTATACATGTTCACTTAGATTTCTAAGAATTTATTTTTAAAGTTATCAAGAAAGTTTCCAAGTTCAACTTGAATTTCCGATCTTGATGATTTACTTTCTCTTACCGTTCTTATTGATATATACTTGAATATTTCACAAATTTGTTCAAGTGATAATTGGCATACATCACCTCTACTCATGAGATCAAGGACATCAATCCACTCACCTATAATTCTTCTAAGTAATAGGGTTTTTAGTGTGTCAAATCCAAAATGATGTATTTTTTCCCTCTTAATATTATACATGAATCTGTCTACTAGATCCTCAAGGCTCTCATCTTCTCTTTGAGTCATTCTAAATATTTCTTATTTAAGGTCATAATCATTATATATTTTTAGGAATATATTTTGCATATCATTCCAGGATCTTATTGAATTAGTCCCTAAACTCATAAACTATTTAAGATGATCTCTATCCTTCAATGTTGCCTGAAACAATCTCAACATTTGAGTGTTTAGTAAGCAACCATAAGATCTATAAATGATTTAAAATTAAAAGAGAAAGGCATTTAGATAATTTTAACTCATACCATGGAAGTTGGGAAGGAAATATGGAAGGATGCTTTTCATATGAACATTGATATCAACATCTTGAATGGGAAATCCAAGAGGATTTTCTTCATTGTCATCATCTTCATCCATTTATTCTACCATTTCAGCCACCTATTCTTCTTCTACCTGAAAAAGTGGATGGTGATGTGGCTCTTACTACACCGTGTGATCAAATGGGGTGCCTGATGTTGGAGACGTAATTTTTTTAAAAAATTTGAATAAGAATGCTAATGCAATGGAATTTTTTGAAATGAAATATTCTTAGTGTAATTTTTTGTTTTTGCATAAATCGATCAATTAGGAAAGAAAACAATGCATAGTTTTAAACATCCCCTGCAACGGCGTTGAAAAGTGATGAGCCTCGGTATTGAAACAACCATGTCGCACCTCCCAAGACTACCAACTTAAAGTATCAACCTGAGGTTCACACAAATATAAGAGATGTCAACATTATATGTGCAACACACAATGCGTCTTTCTTTCGTTGATCTGATGCAATGAAGTGAATATCATGAAACCTAACCTAAAATAATTGTAGAAATAGAAATTCTACTTGATCAAATGTAAAAACTAATCCTAATTACAGAAATGGAAATCAAACACTAGCACAGTTGCAGGATGTGAAAGTTGCATTGAAAAGGGAACCTAGTCTTAAGTTAAGAATAAAGAACGTAAACTAATATAGCATGCATGAAGGAAAGAGAATATAATCAATCACTGCATTCCAAATAGGTTATGTACATTGACACACTTCATGATATACTTCATGTGTCAATCAATGAAATCATTATTGTATTATCCAATTCATAAATATGTCAATTAACCCAAATTGTTGAGATGAGTTGAGATGATATGTCAATTAACCTAAGTGGTATTTGGTATTCCCCAATCATGAATTTAGATATTAGGGTTTATTATTCATCTAGACTATGAAAAATTTGCAATGGGGATAAAAACCAGTGAAGGAAAGTGATGCTACACACGATTGCTATAAGTGAATTGATATAGGAGACTTGTAATTCTATAGGAGTGTGAATATTGCTAAATGCCCAGCTAAATCAAATTAAAATGGGATGGAAATTTTTTGTTATTAAGTAATATGTCTTAGGTCTACATTCCAAGCGGAATCACTCCTAAATACCCTTGTTAACATGTGCTAAAAAATAGCAAAAAATTACCACTCTAAAAATTGAAAATTCAAGAACTAGTGAGCTAGTTAACCTATCAAGTGCCTAACCTAATCGAGTGAAAATACAATGGGGTAGATTTCTTAATTAACTGAATATTTTTATGACCTAATCCAAGTAGAATAAAAGAAAATGAAGCTCATTAACATCTCCTAAGTGTTAGGGTCCTATAATAGGCGGATTCATAATTTTGAATTGGCTATGATTAGTCTTGTAATATTGTACATATTTTTGCTTTCTGTAAAATGTTTTCCCATATTCAAAATAAAAAATGTAAAGAGGGTAAGTCCTAAAAGAAAAATAAAAGGACTAAAAGAAAAGGATAAAAAAAGAAAATAAAATATGAACCCCACCAAAAAGAGATTAAAAAATAGATTCTGAAAGTGATCCAAATTCAAATGAAACTACTTTTCACTTTGTCTTGTAGAAAATAATATTATATGCAGCTTGTAAAAAATGCAAAAATCCATGATGGTCAAATAGTTTAATCTCGATTCATTCATGCTTTGAATTTCATGTTGATAAATAGAGAATAAAGATCTAGCCAAACTATTTAATCTTGGCAAATCAGTAGTTAGGTAGAGAATAATAATGAGCTCATCAATTTTTATTTTTTTTCTAAGTAAAATTGTTCTATTAATATGATACAAAAAGTACTTACAAAGAGGCCTAGCCTCCATAGAACAGATCATCCTTCATCACAAAATTAAACTGTCTAGCTGGGACTGCCCCAACAGAGGGGAAACCAATCCATGAAATCAAAAGGACCCACATATGGGTCAACAATTTTGACGAAAAACAACAAAAATATCTCAGACATTGCATAGACATAACTATAAAACATAGATTTAACCATAAATGCGGAGTCAACATGAGAAGCATCCACCTAGCTAGAAAAGCGACACCTGGCTGCCATGTGTCAAGACTAGAGATTGTCCGAGGCCAGTTCTTCTTCAAGCTGACATGCATATTTGTACCAAGCATCTTCTTCGGCTGACGCGTCCCTGCCTTCAGCTGGACGGACTTGCTCGGTGCTACCCGTGCCTACATGCAGGCTAGACGTGTCAACTTGTTGCCTGCCAGAAGCATTAGTGTCCCCAAGATTGCTTTCCACAGCTTGATGATTACCAAGCAGTGCTTTGCCATGCACGGTGGCTCTATTTTCATCCGGAAGCTGATCGCCTGGGTTGTGAGCACCTATGTTGCTTGGTGCTACACTATTTAGCTCTTCATTGTGTGCAAGCAGAAGTGTTGATGGGTTCATTTCTTCAGAGAATGAAATAGTAATAGTAGCGGTGATTACGGGTCAATTGAGGGTGCTATGAAAATGGTATTGAGTGGTATGGGGTGCTGGATGGGGTGGAAGGTGTTACCGGGAAAACTAGTGTCCATTTAGAGCTGGTATTCCCACTAAGACGGGTATCTATCTTAGAAACAAACAAACTAAAGTTACTTGTGTCTTCCTTTATGACAGATAGATGAGAGAGAAGCAGAGAGTACCTGTTATGAAACCAGCTCAAGAAAAGATAGAAAAGATAGATCAACGACTTAGAATTCAGCCTCTTCGAGGGGGCAACCTCGTTTACATTACATAAATGAACAATTCTTGGATAATACAAATGAAAATACCTCCTTTATATATATAGGAGTCTAAGGGGTCATAACATAATCAGAGCCGACATAACAAT
>APFE031390690.1:115899-158423 GCA_000404065.3 Pinus taeda | reverse complement strand
TGGAATCTTCAGTGGGTAAGTTCTTCCACTTGATGAGATACTCTGAAATTGATCGATTTCGTAGCTGTCGGGTTCTTGTTTATGTGATTGTTCCAGGCTCCAATATGATTTTTCCTTCCTCTTCAATTTCTGGAAATATTATTTGAATTGGAACCTTTTGCAACTTTTGAATAAGTGGGCATACTTATTCATCCTTCTTCCATTCATCCCTTGCTTCGTTTATCCAATCTGGTTGGATAAAAGAAATAGCACAAAACAAAGCTTCCACATCCTCATCCTTGAAGAGTCTTCCCATTCGGTAAGGTCACCATTTTTTAAGTGAATGTAGTATTACCCTCATTTCCTTCTCATAAATAGCTTGCTTGAGATGTAGCAGTAAAAATACCCAATCACCTACATCAAAACATTTTTCACTACGATGTTGATCTACCTGCTGTTTCGTTTGATTTTGCACCGAAGTGGTGTTATCCTTTAAAAGTTGGAGAACTTGTTGTTGATGCTCAACATGATCTTTCACTGCTTGAACCTTTTTCTTCTTGATATGTCCTTCTATCTCTAGAGTTTGAGGAGTGGTAATTTCTTCCAATCCTTTACAAGATATGGTTGGATTAATTTCTTGATGCTCGATGTGATCTTTCACTTCTTGAACATTTTTCTTCTTGATATGTCCTTCTATCTTGATAGTTTGAGGAGTGGTAATTTCGACCAATGAATTACAAGATATGGTTGGATTCATTTCTTCTTTCTCGATGTGATCTTTCACTTCTTGCACCATTTTTTTCTTCATATGTCCTTCTATCTTGAGAGTTTGAGGAGTGGTAATTCTTGCCAATGCTTTACAAGATATGGTATGATTCATTTCTTCTTTCTCTGGGGTGGGGTCCTGGTGTATATCTTCTTCTTTTGATGTTTCTAGATACTTTTCTTCCTCCTCTTCATATTCTATGTAAAATAATTTCTTCTCAGCACACTTATGACCTTTAGTGCATTTGCTATCACAATTGTAACAAAGACCCTTTTCTCTTTTTTCTTCCAATTGTTGTGGTGTAACCCTTGTAGGTTGTGGAAGGCTAGGAGAAACAACACTTCCATCTTTATAGTTGTGAGGAGTATGCTTCCTGGTTTCCATAATTTTGCTCTCCATTATGTCACAAAGCCCTTTTCCTCTTTCCAATTGTTGTGGTGTCGCTCTAAAGGAGGTGTTGCTCTTTGTATCCTCATAATGTGCTATCATTTCCTCCGTCAAAATTGACCACGTAACAAGCCTTTTACGAGAACAAAGCCCTTTATACCATAAAAATTGATCTGGTTCTAAATATGAAGATGCAATACATGCCTTTTGTAACACTGGTACACCATGTAGATCAAAATATTGCTCCATCTGACGTATCCAATTTACCAGATCCTTGCCATCAAACTTCTTCATCTTGCTTTTTCTTGATTTTAGGAGCTCAATCTTGAAATGACTGTAACTTTGTAGTTTTAGATATTTAAGCTCTGAAACTACGACCTATAGTATTCCTCTATGTCCTCTTTTCAATGCCACCAGTCTAACCCCAATTGGATTCTCCAATGAAGAGTTATGCCAAATCTCCCACAGTGACCTGATTATAGACTAATTCAGTAGAGCGCACTTGTACGACGTGCCACATGTCACTGTTTCAATCTTTGACTCTAAAAAAATATATAAATGAAAACTAAAGTCTATCTTCTTTCTGTACATTCTTACGAAATTTCAATCCGATCCTCAGAAAGAAAGTTATGACGATTTTCCCCAGGTCACCTGTTTTGAGTGTAATTCAGGAGTCTGCAAAAAGGTCGACTTCCTCAAATCATATCTCCGAAAATATCCTGCGAAACGCTCTGAAATTTGGACCCAAAGTTCAGCGCCAAGTCTTATCAAATGGGTTTTTTTTGCGGCTTCTGAAAGGTTAAATAAAAAATGTTATAGCGAAAATTCCACGATGACCTGTTTGAAGCAGCGAAACCCTAGAATCCAAAGCTCTGATAACAAATGTTATGAAACCAGCTCAAGAAAAGATAGAAAAGATAGATCAACGACTTAGAATTCAGCCTATTTGAGGGGGAAACCTCCTTTACATTACATAAATGAACAATTCTTGTATAATACAAATGAAAATACCTCCTTTATATATATAGGAGTCTAAGGGGTCATAACATAATCAGAGCCGACATAACAATAATAACGTAAGGGCACAATAATAACAATAGTGGGCTTCTATGGGGCACAATAGTAACAATATGGGCACTAAATGGGTACATCAATATAATAAGGGGGTTGTACTAATAACAATAAGGGGTTACACTAGTAGTATAGGGGCCTAACAGTACCAACCTCAGTCTTTCACTTGGCTCCTTGCTCGTTTCCTCCCTCCTTTGACAGAGCTTCACCACTCCTTCCTTACTTGTCCCACTTAAAAGAACACCTATAGAGTCAAAGAAGCATAATACCATCAAATCATAGAGATCTATAACCATAAAAAATATAGGATCAGATGTATATTAACCATACAAATGCATATATCAATGCAAGATTCAGAGATATACAAGAATATGAAGGAAAACTCAAATTGCTTTATTGATAGAAGTAGTAGAAGAGAGGACTACAACCCATCGATCTGACCTAGCACCATCCTCCCAGCATGAAAGTCCTCTTCACCTCATGAAAAGCTAGATCACCCAACAATACAATGTTGCACAGAGAAACCAATAGCACTTCCTTACAAAATACAAATTTCCATCCTCTGGATCTCTAGGATGAGGGATCTATATATAGATATTTGCAGGTGGGTGAGTCAGCTTCTGTGATTTTGATTAGTGTCATTTCTCTGATATTTCTTGGTTCCACTTGGATATTTCATGATCTCTTACTCATCCCTAGGTAAATTCATAGAAGCAAGTGTCAAATGAGCAGTTTCTAGAACATTCTATGGGTTTTCACCTAGCGAACTGCCTCTGCCATTTGTCTACTCTCGCCCATTGCACTTTATAGAATGGATTTCCAGTATGCATCACACCCCCCATGTTTAATAGGTGAGATGCATTGCACCCTAACCATGGAGTAGGTGAGATGGTCATGTTTTGACCGGTTCTGAGTAGTTTTTCAGGGAGAACTTCTGGGAAATGATGTAATCAGTTGACCTTGTTCCTTTAGGGTATTAAATAACACTTTTAGGGTCTTAAAAGCCCTTGGTTTATGGACATATGTGATTGGGGTTGCAGTGCCGAAATATATCTATAACAATTGTCCCCTAAAGCATGAGGTCATAAATCTTATGATGTCGAGTGAAATGCTTTACCATGAGGATCCAAGGTTTTTTGAATTGGAAGGTGACCAGTAATAAGATACAATACAATACATTATCTTCATAATATTTTAATGATCTAGCTGAGGTAGGCATTTCCATGCTCGGCTTTATAAATTCATTTTCATGTACATAGGACAGACAATTGTCTGTGTGGCAGACTGATGATTCTGGTAGAGCCATCAACCCTTAGCTTGGATGATTATCTGTGTAGCTATGATGTACATTTGATGTCTTTATTTTCCTGAATATGTCGTAGCCTGGATGGGTGAAACTAGGTCCAGAGTCTTCAAACTCATTCAATCTTCGCCCGAAGTACAAGTCAATCCATGTGAAATGATGTTCAAATGTCGAACATGGAAAGACATCGCCTGATTACTAGCCAATGATGTAAGCCGTTAACAGGCGCGAGAGGAATCACCAATAATTATAATGACCCTCAAGGTACTATAGTACAATTCACGTGGTGTGAGTACATGAGTCAATGTCAAACACCACGCAAAATCTTCCAGTCGAAGGCCATTGATGTAAACCTGTCACCAGAAGTGAGAAACTTACCATTGAGGCATTCAAGCTTCAAAGTACTAAAAGGGTTGTTCCTAATTCAACTTCTTGGATAATGAACTGATGTCGAAAAGAAGTGACCTGTCATAGGAGGGCCTTAATGAATCCTACATCTATGACATGGAATGAAGAAAATGATTTTTCGGAGGTGAAAACGATCTGATGATACAAGGTTTAGGGTGGTGGTCATGAAAGAATGAAGTGTGAAGGTATTACAGCGGATGAGATGTTAGTTGGGTTGGTGAATTCTCTGAGCAACTTGTTTTGAACATATCAGTGACATTGAAATGGATTGGTAGCGTAAACCCCAACAATTGATGGTATGGAAGACCAATGGTGATGTGACCGGTGAATAGAATATCCCAACCCCACTCAATCATGGTGATGGAGTGAAAGTGTCATGTTCAAGAGCAACCTGCTACCAATGAAGTTCTTCAAGTTTTCTTCGCAATTTTTCCACAGTAATTGCTGATTAGTACCTCTTTATTTCTCTCAAGCTTGAGGAGTAACATATGCTTGTTCTATAATTTTCCCTTTAGGCAAACCTGTTGCTATGTTTTTGCGAGCCTAGCGATAGTGAAACTCGCTCTTGTCTATAATGGACAAGTTTGTCGCTATCATTTTAACGATTTTAACGACAAAGATAACTCGATCCTTTTCAATTTTAGAGAGTTTGAAAAGAGACAAAAAGGAAACTCTAGTAATCCTTTTTTGTAGTGTAATCCCTTAAGTCCTAAAAAGTATAAAATAATATGAAAGGGATGATTTTTCCGATCACTTTAATGAGTTGAAAAGAACAAGCACTTGATATTTTCATGTAATGATCCCTCAGGTCCAAAAATATTAAAATACAAGAGGAATGGCACTTCCAATCACTTTAACGAGTTGGAGAGGCCAATTGCTCGGCAATATTTTTATATTTTAAGCCTAAAAAGAGCTTAAAGGAGACTTGTCTTTGAGGAACGAGTGATATTTTCGGGTAATAGTTGGTTCTAGGTAAGGTTTGGAACTTTTCAATCATGGCAGTGTAAAGAAAGTGGCTAACAAAATCACTCTTCGCAACTGTTCCTCAAAAGGGTAAACAATCAAGTGGAGGCGGATTATCGGCTAAAACATGGAGGTGATGGTAAGAACACGACCAGGGCTCAAAAGCTGATAGTAATGCAATCACAAATGTTATTTACCAAAGGGCAGGTTCATTTCTTAATGACCTTAAACTTTGGGTGAACATATGCTCATTGCTAGGTTTATTTTTTAACGAGCTTGAACTTCACATAAACCTACTCGTGCGAGTCGTATAATAAGGATATCTGTCATCAGTAGGTTCATTTTTAGGGAGCTTGCCCCATGCACAACTCTGCTCCGGAGCCTTTTGTATGCAAGCTAGGAACAACCAACTACTGTCCTATGTGTTAAAGGACTACTAAGGTTAGGTAGGATAGCTTCTCGGTGGAAAATATCTCCTTTACTTTGTCGTTTCCATTGGTCTCGGTAAGGGTGAATGGTTGATCAGACCAATCACCTAACTTAAGCAATTGAATTTAGTAAAAAATACGAGGTTAGAGTTACGCTGGTCACTTTTCACTTGCATACGAAAATGTTTGCATGCCCCTAGGTATAAAGAGAATAGAGTTTCACTGTTACCATATGGAAGTTCTTGCATTAAAGCAAGGTTGTTTCATCCGCATTTGTAGACAAAATACTTCCTTAGCTATGTCCATAGACAAAGGTGAATGGTACAAGCTTCCACTCACATAATGTTTGATGAGGGACCATTTCCAGTATAATCCCATTTTCCTAAATGGACGGGTGTGTCAGACTACTCATATATCCTACGCGGAAACCTACCTTATATCTGGGGTTTTCCTACCGAGGTAGACTAGGGTGCTGATCTAGACTTAAAAATGAACACAACAAAATACAGAGATAACCATATACACAAATATGCAATGGAAATAATACTTCATTTCATTAATGGAAAATACTGAAATATGCTTACAAACAGAGTTGGAAATAAACCAACTAGGGCAATGGTAGCTTATCTCTGAGAAGAGATGTGGTGGCTACATGCCTCTGAACTGTGTTACAATGAGGCTCGAAGGCCTATTTACTGTTGATAAATAATTTAAAACCCTTAACATTCCAAAACCTAGCCCTATAAGATGAAACACCAAATTGTGGGCCTTGTTTGGGTAAATTGGTACATCAACTTCCGGAGGTCATAACTTTGGCATACGATCTCCATTTGATGCATACAATAGCTCATTAGAAATATCTATCTGAGCACTACCACTTTGGGAAGGGAAACATTGATCCATGGACCCATGCTGCCCTCAAATTTCCCAAGAAACGTCATTTAGGGCCTCAAAATAGCTTCGGAAGTTCAGGACCCGAAAACTGCTAAAAATGTAAGTTGTGCTACAATTAAGGAAATTGAAAATGCTGAGAAAAACAATGGTGGGGGCCCAAGTGAACTTGGCAGGTGGCCACCAAGATCCGCCTGGATCACTCCTCCCCTCTTAGGAAGAAATGGTCCCCATTGCGTTGAGTTCCTCCATGAGATGAGGAAACTTTTGCTGAACTTGGTCCCTGGTGAGCCACTTGCCGTGGTGAAGGAGTTGGCCTACTTTGATAGCTCGATATAGTTGGACATTCTGTTGGAAACTGTTCTTGATCTATGCGTCCATGATTCGATCAGTTTCATCTTGTTCCATGCAATTTGGATTTAATTCTGTGGGTGTGAGCTGTTCTACAATGTCGGTTGTGTCTAGCAATGGTGGAAAGTATGGTAGAAGGTGATCCACATTGAACACTAGGTGCAGGCCAAGGAATGCGGGAATGTTGAGTTCAAATGCATTGTCTCCCATAGCCTTAGTAATGGTGTAAGGACCATATAGAAGTGGTCTCAGTTTCCAATAGGCTCCAGTAAGGCGTTCCTTTTGTAAATTCACCCAAACTTTGTCGCCCACCTGAAACTTGTGTGGCACCCGATGTTGATCATGTCGCTGATTATACTTGGCATTTAATTTCTCCAGAATGTCATGGACCTGCTGGTGAATATGTTGGATGCGCTCAATGAATCTTGTTGCCTCGTCTGTTTCGGAATGGACATGAGTTGAATCTATGTGAGTAGTTGCAAGTGGCATGGCCACATCAATGGGGCATAGTGGCTGGAATCCCAAGCCCACCTGAAAAGGGTTGTGGCCAGTCGAGCTATGAAGAGCTCGGTTGTAGCTGTGTTGAACATAGGGGACACTTTCGTCCCATGTGTGTGGATGCTTAGAGTTGTACATGCGTAGAATGTGCACAATCATCCTATTGATAACCTCTGTCTGGCCATCAGTTTGAAGATGGAAGGATGTGGATTTATTGAGTTTGGTGTCCAACATTGACCAGAGATTGGACCAAAATGTACTGAGGAACATAATGTCCCGATATAAGATGATAGACCGTGGGATCCCAAAGTGCACCCACTCATTCAAAGAAGAGTTTAGCATTCGCTTTTGATGTGATATTCTTCTTGTAGGCTGCCATAATGGCCATCTTTGAGAACCTGTCGACGACCACAAAAAGACAGTCATTTCCATGCTTAGTGGAAGGAAAGCCTGACATGTAATCCATGGAGATGGATTCCCAAGGTTGCCTAGGGGTAGCCAGTGGAGCATAAATGCCTTGCTTCTTGATGGTCGGTTTGGCAATGGAACAGGCAATACATGATTTGATGTACTTCCCAACATCCTATCGAAGATTTGGCCAATAGAAATACTTTTGCAGTGCTGCCACTGTTCTCTCAACCCCGAAATGCCTAGCAGCCCAACTGTAGTGTGCTTCCAAAATCATTTTGGAATGCTCACTTGAATGCACACAAAGGTGACCTAGGTGGCATAACAGGGCATCCTGGAGGTGAAAATTTGACACATGCTGACCCTCCAAGAGTGTCTGGTATGTGTGGCCGAATTATGGATTGCTTTTGTAGAGAAGTGGCCAATCATAAGTCTCGTGCCCACAAGAGTTGAGCACGATGGTTAACGCCATGATCGGTGGTCGACTAAGGCAATCTAAAACATTATTGGTGCTGCCCTTCTTATAGTTGATATTCAAGTGGAACTATTGCAGGTATGTTGACCACTTCTGGTGGCGATCATTCTGCCATTTCCCTTGGGTCTATATGAACTACAGCAGTTGGTGGTCTGTGTGGATGACCGTTTGCTTCCCCAAAATGTAATGCTTCCATTGTCGGTAGTCCTGCACAATGGAATACATCTCTTTATCATAAGTGGGATACTTTCAGACTGTGTCTGAAAGTGTTTCACTGTGATATGCTGCTAGATGCCCATGTTGAGTAAGGACTGCCCCAATAGCATAGTTAGAGGCATCTGTCTCGACCTCAAATGGTTGTTGTAAATCTGGTAACGCGAGCACTGGGGCCATGTAGATGTGATCTTTGAACTCTATGAACGCCTTCTGTTGAGATTCAGACCAAAAGAATTTTTCTTTTGCTCCTCGCTTGGTGACTTGACTCAAGGGCCATGTGATATGAGAAAACCCCAACACGAACCTACAGTAGAAGTTGGCAAGACCTGGAAAGCTATAGAGCTCTGTCATAGTGGTTGGAGATGGCCAATCCCGAATGACTTGGATCTTGGTTGGATCTGTGTGCACCCCTTGCTCATCAATAGTGTATCCCAGATACTAAACCTGGGACATGCCAAAAGTGCATTTCCCTAAATTGGCACATAGCTTATGTTGCCATACTGTTTGGAGAACCTGTCAGATGTGGTGGAGGTGCTCTTCCCAACTCTGTCTGAAGATTACAATGTCATCCAAGTATACCACTACAAATGAGTTGGTGAATGGCCACAAGATGTCATCCATTAGCCTCATGAAGGTTATGGGAGAATTCGTCAATTCGAAAGGCATAACCAACCATTCGAAAAGGCCCTCCTTGGCTTTGAAGGTGGTCTTGCACACATCAGAGGGTTTGATTGGTACCTGGTGATATCCTGACTTTAGATCGATCTTGCTGAAATATTTTTCCACCTTTAGTTGTTCTAGGAGGTCATCAATCCACGAGATCGGGTACCTATTACGGACAGTGATCTTGTTCAGCGTGCGATAGTCAATACAGAGTCCCCAAGTCCCATCCTTCTTCTGTACCAACATGATCAGGCTCCCACAAGGTGATGAGCTCAGATGGATGTGACCTCTCTGCAGGAGCTCCTGAATTTGCCTCTTGATTTCATCATTCTCCAGAACGGATCGCCAATAAATTGGTCCATTGGGTAGTGGTGCACCTGGGATTAGATTGATGGAGTGCTTGACATGACAGTGTAGAGGAACCCCTGCGGGGGAGGTGAAGATGTCATCATACTCCTCCATGACCTTGTCCATCTCTAGTTGTTGTGCGGAGGGACCCTGTCTAGAGGCCATGGCCACCATATTCTTCTTTCCTTGAGGGGATACGATCAGGAAAACAAATTTCTTGGTTTTGGAAATGAGCTTATCACATTGTTTTGTAGTAATCAAAGAGATGGTGGTAGGTGGTGCTGCCTCTAGTATCCTGTACAACTTATTTCCAAATGTAATAATAACAGCATGGGGCATTAATTCATACACAACATGTCGCTTCCACAAGTATGGTTGTCTTAATAATACATCACAAACTTCAAGGGGAGCAATGTCACACAATACCTCATCCATGAAGGGCTTGATGTTGTATGGAAGGCGACACTGTTGGCTCACGCGAAGATCCCGTCCTTGGTGAACCCACCCGATGGTGTACGGTTGTGGATATGCTGTTGTTGGTCAGCACAAACGCCTCATGACCTCTGCCAAAATTAGGTTATTTTGGCTCCTGCTATCAACAACGAACTATAGCAGGAAGCCCTTTACCCACATCTGGGAGTGGAAGAGACGCTCCTCCTCCTCTAGATCTTTGGGTTCATGTTTCTGGATCTTAGTGGTAGAAACAATGGCTTTGGGATCCGCATCAATGATCTCCTTCCCTTTGTCATTCCCCTTGTCGGGTTCTGACTCAGAGTCAAAAAATGCATCTGATTGTGAAACCTTTAGCTTAGCCACCAATGACTACTTGGCCCGACACTCACTTGTGTTGTGACTGGAGCTCTTATGGAACTCACACCATTTTCCTGTGTCCTTCTTTGGCTTCATGGCATTGTTCTTTGCTTGTAGCTTTGGCGGGTTGTCTTGCGCTGCCCCACCTTGGCTTTGTCCTTTCTTCTATGGTTTAGGGGCACCCTTCCCTTGCTTTGGATTTGTAGACCCAAAGTCTCGCTTCTTTTGTTTAAACTTCTGCTCGAGCTTGATGACATATCGATATGTTGTGTCAAGCGAGGAGATGTTCAGGAATTCTATTTCTTCGTGGATGTACTTGTGCAAGCAGTCGTGCTATTTAAGTATCAAATGCTACTCTGAATCCCTGATACCCAACTTTGTACAAAGGGTATGGAAAAGATTGTTGAACTCCGGCATGTCTTGTTGGCATTATGATTCTGGTTTGGCACTATGTTACAGGTGTTGTACTTGATGGCAACTCACTCAAGTGGAAGATCTCAGTTCAGGCAATCAAAATCATGGAAAATGATGTACCCGCAAGTGATCCTAAGAGAAGCTGCGGTCCCGCAGGTACGCTGACCAAGAAGTGCGGACATACACGCAGGTTCTCTGTTCAGAAGGTGTGGACCTCCGTTTCACTCACTCCAATGTAGAAAAGAATGTGCACGTGGGAATCTTTATGAATGGTCCATGGTATTTAGCCCAACATATTTGATCCTATGGTTTTGATCCGTGGTTTTGCATCTAAAAGTATTGATCCAAGGTATTGGGTTCATAGTATTGAATACCTATGGTTTTGGATCATGGTTTGAGTAAAGGCTTTCCCATAAAAAGGAAAGGAGATCACTTGGTTAGGTACTTGTGAAATTTGAATATCTTAAGATCTGAAATTTTGGGTGATTAGTTTTAAAAGCTAGATCTAAAGCAAGGAGAAAACTTAAGGCGAATCTATTGATAAGTTGTGATCTTTCGGGCATATGAACAGATTTGTGGAACTGACTGACTGTGGCACATTGGAGGATTGTTAATTTGGCCCTAAGTAGAAGTTCGCAGGTGATCCATAGCGTAAGTGCGGGGGTACGCAGCATAGGAGAAAGCACAGTGCAGGGGTATGCAGCGCAGCAGAAGGCGCAGTACAAGGTACGCAGCTCAAGAAATCTTCAACGGGGTACTAGAAGATTCAGAGGTAAGTTACCTTCCAAATGTTTTTCTTGTGGAAGAGTAGGTCACTATGCTGCCAAATGTCCTCATAAGGATAAGATTGACAAGGGGAAGGAACCTGTTAGATGGAACAAGAAACATAATGCAAATAAGAAAAGCTATTACACTCATGAAGATAGTGATGGAATATCAAATAGCAATGAAGATGAATGAGGTAATCACTATAAAATTTTAATGGCCTTTGAAGATGATAATTACATGGATGCTATAGATGTGGATGGTTTTTATGAAGAGATTTCTAGACTCAAAACATGTTTAGAAGAAAAGAATGTGACCATTGATACTCCGCAATTTCAACTTGATGAAAAATAAAAATTTCTTGAGAAGTTAGAATGTGAAATTGTTGGCCCTAGAAAAGAAATTCAGAAAATAAAGGCCCTTAATCTTAAATTTGTTAAAGGATCTAAAAATCTATATGAGATTATCAATGTGCAGCATTCCCCTCTAATCAAGACAGGTCTGGGGTATAATGGTGAAACATCTCAAGCTTCCACCTCCAAAAGTTATCTTGATGCAACAAGAAGGAGTGAGCAAAAGCCTAATAGAAATCATCAAGTAAATCAGGGACAATCTTCATCAAGAAAGAACAAAAACTGTCAAGAAAATCGGGGGCAAGCTACCTTAAGGACAAACAAAAGCTACAACCAACCTCAGGTAAAATCTTCCCATTTTTCTTCAAGAATGGATGTCAATAGAAACTACAATTGGATGGATGATAGTCGTAGGAATTTCTTCAATGGGTAATGTGTCTCTTGCCATAACTTTGGTCACAAAGCAACTCAATGTGTTGCCTATAAGACAATCATGACTAGAGAAGCTCAAAAACAAAGAAGTATGCCTGGAATCACGAAGAGGACCTATAACAACGTTTTCGCCCTTGAAAGTGACATTGAATGTTCTATTTGTAATAATTTTGGTCATGAAGATTCTGAATGCAGGAGCAAGTTTTGGAAGGAACAAACCTCAAGTGCCAGAACATGGATAAGGAAGGAACCGCAACCAGAAAGATGTGGGATAGCTTTATATGCAGAAGAATAGGAAAATCAATGGTACATCGACAGCGGATTTTTGAAGCATATGACAGGTGATAAAGAAAAACTTGAATCATATACTGCTTTAGAAAAGGGAAAGAAAGTTTCTTTGGAAGTGATACCCCTGCAACCATAAAAGGAAAAGGCACTGATCAGTTGAAAGAAAAGGTCAAAGCTGGAAATTTTTTGTATGTTGATGGCTTGAAGCATAATCTATTGGGTGTCAGTCAGATGTGCGATAATGAAAGCGAGGTAATATTTCGATCAGATGGGTGTAGTGTTTGTGATCTTGATACAGGAAGAATAGTGATCAGAGGCAGAATAACTCCAAATAATTTATACATATTTGAGGAAGGACAACAACAATGCTATTTGAGCAAGGATGATGAGCACTGGTTATGGCATCGGAGGTTGGTGCATCTAAGCTTTTCACAAATAAGGAAAGCATGCAAATACCAGGCAGTTCGTGGTCTTCCAGACATCAAAATTCCAGACAAAACCATATGTAAATCATGTCAGTTTAGTAAGCAAACCAGAACTAACTTCCCTAAAAGGGAAGGATCAGCCAGCAGTCCTCTTGAGCTAGTCCATACAAATGTATGTGGTCCATTTAGGACAAGGTCACCTCAAGGAGAAGAATACTTTATATTATTCATTGACGACTTATCCAGGATGGTTTCATTAGGACTTATGAAGCACAAGGATGAAGCATTCGAAAAATTCAAATCCTTCAAAGCCTTGGTTGGAAATGAATCAGATTACAAAATTAAGTGCCTTAGGTATGACAGAGGTGGGGAGTTTACCTCAAATGAATTTTTTGATTTTGTGAAGAACATGGAATAAGAAAGGAATTCTCTATAGCTAGGACTCAGCAAAATGGAGTGGTGGAAAGGATGAACAGAACAGTCCAACAAATGCCTCGTGCTATGCTTGATGAGTCTGGAACTCCCACAACCTTCTTGGCTGAAGCTGCATTTGCTGCGGTTGTTATTCTCAACAAAACAAATGTTTGAGTAAACAACAGTCAAACTCCTCATGAGCTCTTGTATGGTGAGACTCCTTCGGTAAAGCATTTAAAAATTTTTGGAAGCAAATGCTATATTAAGAATACTGCTGAACAACTTGGAAAACTTGAATGTAGAGAAGATGAAGGCATTTCCTTGGTTATTCTCCCCACAACAAAGCATATAAGTGTTACAATAAAAGACTTGGAAGAGTTGCTGACAACATTGATGTAGTGGTTGATGAAAAAGGATACATCCCTAGGAAAGAAAATCATTTAAATATCGAAGAGGATGAAGACTACTCACCAAATCAAACAGATGATGAAAAAGAACCTCAAGGGGCACCAGAGGAACAAATAAGGATAGAAGAGAAGACTCCATCTAGGTATGTTCAGAAGAATCATCCAGAATCTCAGATTTTGGGGTAGAAAGAAGCAAGTGTACAAACTAGAAGAACAATTCCAGAAGCCTCAAGATATTTGGCATTTCTCTCCTCCACTGAACCACAAAATGTAAGAGAGGCATGCAAAAATGAATGTTGGGTCAAGGCAATGGATGAAGAACTTGAGCAGATCGAAAAGAACAACACTTGGGAGTTGGTACCTAGACCAAAAGATAAGAATGTCATAGGGACAAAATGGATCTTCAAAAAAAAGTTGAATGAAAATGGGGAAGTAATTAGAAACAAAGATAGACTTGTTTGTAAAGGGTATCCTCAACAAGAAGGAATAGACTTCGAAGAAACTTTTGCTCCCGTTCCTAGACTTGAGGCCATTCAAATGTTCCTTGCTCTCTCAAGCTTTCAGAAGTTCAAAGTTTTTCAAATGGACGTGAAATCAGCCTTTCTGAATGGGGACTTAGAAGAAGAAGTGTACATTGAGAAACTAGATGGTTTCATCCTTGGGAATGTTCCAAATCTTGTATGTAGACTAAAAAAGGCTCTCTATGGTCTTAAACAGGCTCCAAGGGCCTGGTACTATCGTTTGGACAAATATCTTCATCAACAAGGTTTTTCAAAAGGATCAGTAGATAGTAATCTTTATATAGAAATTGAAAATGACAAATCGCTAATACTTGTTGTGTATGTAGATGACATTATCTTTGGCAGCAATGAAGAAGCTATGAGTCAAAGATTTTCCTTGGTGATGCAGAAATAATTCGAAATATATTTGCTTAGAGAACTGACATATTTTCTTGGATTGCAAATCCAACAAAATGAAGGTGGGATCTTCTTGTCTCAAACCAAGTATCTCAAGTAGATTTTGAAGAAATATGGCATGGAAGATGCAAAACCATTATGTACCCCCATGGTCACAGGATGCAGCCTAAATACAAATGATGAATCAATAGCAGTGCATCAACCAACCTATAGGTCTATGATTGGAAGTCTACTTTATTTGACAAGTACCTAACCAGACATCATGCATGTAGTGGGAATAGTTGGAAGATTTCAGGAAAATCATAAGTAAATTCATCTTCAGGCAGTAAAGTGAATTTTCAAGTATCTTCAAGGAAATCAAAACTATGGCTTATGGTATCCTAGAGATACAGATCTCACTCTTCATGCTTATACAGATGCAGATTGGGCTGGAAGCGTGGATGACAGAAAGGGCACAAGTGGTGGTGCATTCTTTATGGGTTCCAGATTAGTATCTTGGTTCAACAAGAAACAGAGTTTGATTGCCTTATCTATAGCTGAAGTGGAATATGTGGCAGCGGCATCTTGCTACATTCAACTCCTTTGGATGATGTAAAACCTTACAGGATTTTCAGATCACTTGTACACCACCTATCTCCATCTTATGTGATAATACAAGTGCAATCAGCATTTCAAAAAACCCAGTCATGCATTCAAAGACCAAGCACATACCAATCAAGTATCACTTTCTCAAGGAACAAGTGCTTGAACAAAAGTTGAAGTTGGAGTATGTTCCATCTAAGGAACAAGTTGCTGATATACTCACCAAATTATTGCCGAGGGAGACCTTTGAATACCTCAGGCAAAAGCTAGGAGTTGTTGATACATCATATTGTTGTTGAATCTCATCTGTTTCAGAGATTGTTGGGTGTACGCAAGTTTCATATGGGGTATACGCGTACATTTGCAGGGTTGCGGATTGTTTGAAGATCGATTGGTGCAGGTTCAGGGGGAGCATATAATGCATTGTTAGCATTATTATAGAAGCTCTTGGAGGAAGTACAGAAGGAGATCATGGATGCTGATCTGAATATTGCTGTAATATGTCTCTATCTCTTTCACGGTCATTTATGGTGTTTGGTGGATTGTGGTTCTTTGTGCAGATAGTTCTTTCATTTTGTAGATCTGGTTTATCAGGGGGAGCATGATCAGCAAAGCAAAGGCCTAAGCATGTTCTCAGGGGGATCATAAACCTTTGCCCTTGATGTCAAAGGGGGAGAATGACGTTGAGGATCTTGAGGTTGCCATCAAGTCCAAAGGGGGAGATTGTTGGCATTATGATTCTGGTTTGGCACTACGGTACAGGTGTTGTACTTGATGGCAACTCACTCAAGTGGCATATCTCAGTTCAGGCACTCAAAATCATGGAAAATGATGTACCCGCAGGTGATCCTAAGATAAGTTGCGGTCCCGCAGGTACGCCGACCAAGAAGTGCATACATACACGTAGGTTCTCCGTTCAGAAGGTGCAGACCCCCATTTCACTCACTCCAATGCAGAAAAGCACATGCACGCGGGAATCTTTATGAATGGTCAATGGTATTTAGCGCAACATATTTGATCCTATGGTTTTGATCCATGGTTTTGCATCTAAAAGTATTGATCCAAGGTATTGGGTTCCTAGTATTGAATACCTATGGTTTTGGACCATGCTCTGAGTAAAGGCTTGCCTATAAAAAAGAAAGGAGATCACTTGGCTAGATACTTGTGAAATTTGAATATCTTAAGATCTGCAATTTTGGGTCATTAGTTTTAAAAGCTAGATCTAAATCAAGGAGAAAACTTAAGGCGAATCTATTGATAAGTCATGATCTCTCGGGCGCATGAATAGATATGTCGATCTGACTGACTGTGGCACATTGGAGGACTGTTAATTTGGCCCTAATCATAAGTTCACAGGTGATCCACAGCGTAAGTGCGGGGGTATGCAGCGTAGGAGAAAGGACACTGCGGGGGTACGCAATGCAGCAGAAGGCACAGTGCAAGGTACACAGCTCAAGAAGCATAGTGCGGGGGTAAGCAGCGAAGAAGAAGCCACATTGCGAGGTACACAACGCAGAAGAAGGCACAGTGTGGAGGTACGCTGTCAGGAAGACAGTGCAGGTGCGGATCTGAACAGAAGTACGCAGGACACATGAACGAGTGATGTGGAGATATGCAGAGTAGAAGACCGACCAGTGCGGATATTTGCAGGCCCCTCTTGGTGAAGTTGCAGACTTATCTTGAAACATTTGTTGGCTTTCTTTTATCTATTACTGTAGAGTTCTGGATTTAGATTTCTGGTATTACTTTTCTATTTACAACATTCTAAAGAGTTGGGTGATTCATTGGTTGATTGTATAAGGAGATTGGGTGATTTGCATGTACTTGATGATTATTTAATCTTCTTGAATCCAGTCTAAAAATTAATGAAACGTGGTCCTTAAAGAAGTAAAAGAGCTAAGGGGGTTGTTTCTCCCTTCCAGGAGAGACTGGAAAACGAGAGAGAGTTGTAGCTCTCTGCAGGTTGCAGCGTGCGTATTGGTAAAGGACTGCACCAGTACAATATCCTTGTAAAATAAGTTTCTAATTGAAAGAAGAGAGAGACTTATTGCAGCAGGTGGTTTTCACCCACATTGGGTTTCCACCTTATATTTGGTGTTCTTTGGTGTGCCTATCTGTTTTTCTTGTTCTTGTTTATTATTATATGGCACTGACATACAAATTAATGATCAATATCTGAAGAATAAATTAAAGTATAAATCTGGAAGGCATATTGAGAAAAATTTGATAACACTGATTCACCCCCCGCCTCTCAGTATTATTCCGAACACGTCTTGGTCCCTTCCCTACTGCAGTGTTGTCCACTTTATGTATTCATCCTCATAGCTTCCAAAAGGGTGTTACTGCTCCTTGATGGCATACCGGAATGAATTCTAGGTGGGTGTGGCTGAAAATAGTGAGCCGGTACTTTCATCCTTCTACTCGTAGTAGGTTTCCCACCAGTCCTTGATGTGGGGGGCTTCTTTAACAAAAGCGAAAAGAATATTTTCCCGACTTGAAAATTCATGAACAAAAAAATAACCCTCTAGCATATTTAACCATTTATCTATGGCATCTATGTCTATCTGAACCTCAAATATGGGGATTTCAAAATTAAATTGTACCTTAAAGGGTGTGGTGTTTCCAGAGTACCTACTGGAAGCCAATGCATCTCTTCTGGGTAGTCGTTGAAGGATTTAGGCAAAGTTGTCCATCATCGCGTTCCGTTGTCACTCGAGGGCTTCTTCGAGCAATATTTTGATAGGATCTCCTGCCCCCTCATCCTTCTTCTCATCCACCATGGGAGGACGTCGGGATTTGGGATGCTAACCTTACAAAGGTTTGACCAGTTCAAGCCCTAACTCCTTATATCCTGACCTCGTTGGGGGCATGCAAAGAAAAACAAAGAAAAAGCAGACCGCTTTAATACCACTGATTCAGACTTAAACAGGAATGCAACAAAATACAGAGATAACTGTATACACAAAGATGCAACTGAAATAATACTTCATTGCATTAATGGAAAATACTGAAATATGCTTACAAATAGAGTTGGAAATAAACAACCTACGACAATGTTAGCTTATCTCTGAGAAGAGATGTGGCAGCTACATGCCTCTGAACTATGTTACAATGAGCTCGAAGGCCTATTTATTGTTGAGGAACAATGGAAAACCCTTAACATTCCAAAACCTAACCATAGAAGTTGAAACGCCAAACTGTGGGCCACATTTGGGTAAATTGGTACACCAACTTCCCGAGGTCGTAACTTTTACATACGATTTCTATTTGACGCATACAATAGCTCCTTACAAAGATCTATCTGAGAACTACTGCTATGGGAAGGGAAACATTAGTCCATGGACCCATGTTGCCCCCATATTTCCCAAAAGATGTCGTTTAGGGCCTCAAAACAGCTCTGGAAGTTCAGGACCCGAAAAAATGCTAAAAATAGTAAGTTGTGGTACAATTAAGGAAATTGAAAATGCTAAGAAAAACAATGGTGGGGGTCTAGGTGGACTTGGCAGGTGGCCACCAAGATCCACTTGGATCAGGTCCATTCCCCCTGGGCTTAGTCACATTCACTGAATCACTCGCACTCATCAGGTGGATGGACTGGAAGTTGATGAGACATTCCTTGTGCAAACAAACTAGTTAGGAATGGCACTTGACTAGTAGTTGTGTTTGAACCGGAGAATGAAAGCTGGTGTATGAGTTGGACCACTCTACCTTCATGCGGGAAACACATCACTCGAAAGAGTGAGGAAACAATAGCTCCAATGATATAAATGTAGTCACGCCTAAGGAGTAGATTGTAATCTAATGGCCCTCAGACTACCATCACATTCAGATAAATTGTTTTCGTTCTCAAAGTTATAGGAAAATTTGGAAGGATCCCTAATGGTCGACTGGTTCCTTTGTTGAAGCCTGATAGGTTTCGAATCTTAGGCAGAAGCGATGGCGAACCAAGCACTTTCCAAGCAGTGGAGGAAAGGATACTCATGGAAGCCCCTTCATCTATGATAGTACCAACCATGGTCATTCTGTAAGCTTGTACTATGATTCAGAATGATACATTAGATGGTAGTTGGGGTCTCCCTACTAGATTCCAATCGAAGGGAATGACTATATTGCTTGGAGGAGGGACCGAATAGATGACCAGATGAATCTCTAACAAACTTCGTTCATGCGGTAAAGGAATGGGTAGATTGCCTCCAAATTCATCGAATTATGTATTAACAAAACGAATTTGAATGGTGTCGTTCTCATTCTCTTTGGTGACTGTATCATACGAAGGTAGATCTTTTGAAGACAAGGCTAGGTTGACTCCCGCCTCGACCTGTTGACTTTGGTCCTGTGTGGCCTCAAAGGGTTTATCTTCAATGATAGATGCTTCGACCGACAACAACGGTGTGTCAGTTGGATTTTCAACTAGTGATGGACTTGGCAAGAGTTTCTTGTATCCAGGAGGAAGCCGTAGCAGTGAAGCCTGATAATTATCCAAGACTCTTTTAGCTTCTTCCATGAAGGGACAACAGTGGAGGGCATGATCACCTTCACACAGTCTACAAGGGAATTTAGATCTCCCTTTTTGTCCATTGACTTCATTTTCACTAGTTAACAGTGTACTTTCAACGTGATCATCAGAGGTTAAGGACACCGAATTGTGCAAGCAGGGAGACCAGTCCCTTACGATCCATGGGATGCAAGGATAATCTTGATGATAGTGGTCTCCTTTGCAAATGACACATGGAGATTTAGGTTTGGATGGTGCAGTGTGCGGATTTTTTCCAGACAATGCATCGTTTCCCCCTTTTGTTGTTGGCTTCTTCTTCTTCTTCTCCTTCCCTTTCTTCTTCTTCTCAGTTACTTGGTTTTTAGTTTTACTAGTTCCACCAAGCAAAGAGGAAGAAGGAGAGGGAGAAAGAAACGAAGTGGAAGGTTGGGGGGTAACTCTAGTATCATTTGGTTGCTGATTTGATTGCTCAGGAATCACAGTGTTTTGAACGACAAAGGTTGAGAAAAGCCATACTGGCAGGCCAATTGTAAGTCCTAGAAGTGGCAATGTAGCCATATGGGGTGCACCAACATCTCCCCAAGAGGAGAAGGGACTAGGATTCCCCCCAAGGGGAGATCCTTCATTCGTGGACTCAATTTTCTCAACCTAAGACCAACGAGGGAACAATGATGTTATTCCAGTTAAAATAAATTTTATGAAGCTTTGACACAACTTCCTTCTTCAATTTTTAAGAGTCGAGAAAAAGCTAAAGATGGCTCTAGTGACCTTCAATTTTTAATGATCTTGAAGTGACAAGTGCTCAAATGGACATTTTCTTTTAAGGAGTTTGAAAAGGAATGAAAATGACTACTCTGCAAATCTAGACAGAGTGATTACCAAACCAATCGCAAAACTACATAATAATTTGTAAGGTACGACAGTCAATCTTCCCGAATACTATGTTCAGTCCATTGCGATCGATAGGGAGGCAGACATGGCTTCCTAAGGATAAGGGATATAGCATATTGTTGTCTCCCAATATATACTCGATGGTACACGGGAGCACAAGTCTGTACTGGCACTTGTCGTATTAGAGAGGAGGAATCACCCAACCTATGATGAAAATGATAGTTACTAGGCTTTACGACACTGGAATACGTCTCTAGCCTAGACTTTCAGATGTTGTGCGTTAGGTTCCAAAGTGTTTTTATGTTCATTGAGGTTTATTTTACAGTTGATCTTTCTTAATAAGTTTTCCTTGAAGGCTCACTGCATGATGTAGATATACAATTCCTAAATATGCAATCTAAGGTGATAAACAATGATTTAATTTCATTTTGCAATGAAAATCCTAGCTACTAAAGAAAGAGAAGTAAAATTATTTCAACATAGAGCAGAGAGCACACACTAAGAAGCACTTTCCTATATCAATTTCCGCATGCAGTCTAAATGCAAATTCACATGCATGTATTTATTTTTTAGTTTCCTTAATGTGAGAATGACAAAAATAAAACTAATTACAGATCTGGACTATATTTTCTCAAAGCAACACTTCAACAATTTCTTTTCAAAAAACGGAAGGAAGATTAAGATGACGCTTTCAATTTTGATTTGAAAACTACTTTTGATACTTCAAAGGATTGATTATTCAAATCAAATATAGTGGTAAAAGTGTAATCGACTATCTAAAAGAGGAAGACTTTACGACACTCTATTCTTTGACTGAAAATGACACTTGTGAAACTTTCAAATCAAACAATGACAATTTGATTAAGCTACTGTTTGTAAAGGAGAGCTGTAAATCATGAAAAATACATAAAAACATTTACAATTATTTAACAATGGAGGTTGAATAATGTAAAGGAAGAGAGTTTCAATAGTGATATATTGATCATAGACAACAAAACTACTGAATAAAGTTGAAGACAATGAAGGAAAAACCAAAATCAAGAGGCAGAAACAGTCTTACTCAATCACCGCACCTGTAACACAGGGATACATGGATGTATCTCACCTGCAACACACGGGAGGTCCGATGCATCCAGGTTGCCAATGAGAGACAACGTGATGGTCCAGGGATGCGACTAATCTTAGTTTTCACTCACAGTTTACAACTATGTTTAGGGATTTAGGTTGAGCTAATTATAGATAGTAAACACAAAGTACAAGGGCTGATCTAATGAGGTTACTTGAGCTACCACCAGGGAACTTAGGATGTTTGCAAGTCAGATGTTTAGTTCATAAACCAACCTGGAGATTGACTAAAGCAGCGTTGATCTACTTTGCAGTTGCATAGCAAAAGCAGTTCGAAGGCTAGCTGGCTTAACTTTAGGCTCCGTCTATAGTTTATAAAGCAAACAAATAGAAAGAAAGAAACAAACTATTCATTCCCAAGTGAAGTCACCATTTTGTTACCAGGAAAACTAGTGTCCATTTAGAGCTGCTAGTCCCAGTAAGAGAGGTAGCTATCTTAGAAACAAAGAAACTAAAGTTACTTGTGTTTTCCTTTATGAGAGATAGATGAGAGAGAAGTAGTGAGTACCAACCTCAGTCTTTCGCTTCGCTCCTTGCTCGTTTCCTCCCTCCTTCGACAGAGCTTCGCCACTCCTTCCTTACTTGTCCTGCTTCAAAGAATACCTGTATAGTCAAAGCAACATAATATCATCAAAGCATACAGATCTATAACCATAAACAATATAGGATAAGATGTATATTAACCATACAAATGCATATATCAATGCAACATTTAGACATATACAAGAATATGGAGGAAAACTCAAATAGCTTTACTGACAGAAGTAGTAGAAGAGAGGATTACAACCCATTGGTCTGACCCAGTGCCATCCTCCCAGCATGAAAGCCTTCTTCACCTCATGGAAAGCTAGATCACCCAACAATACAATGTTGCACAGAGAAGCCAACAACATTTCCTTACAAAATACAAAATTCTAGCCTCTGGATCTCTAGGACGAGGGATCCATATATAGATATTTGCAGGTGGGTGATTTAGCTTCTCGGATTTTGATTAGTGTCATTTCTATGATAGTTCTTGGTTCCACTTGGAGATTTCATGATATTTTACTCATCCCTGGGCGAATTCAAAGAGGCAAGTCTCAAATGAGCAGTTTCTAGAAGATTCTTTGGGTTTCCACCTAGCAAATTGCCTTTGCTATTTGTCTACTCTTTCCCATCACACCCTATAGAAGGGATTTTCAGTATGCATGACACCCCCCGTGTGTGATAGGTGAGATGCATCGCACCCTGACCATGGAGCAGGTGAGATGGTCCAGTTTTGACCAATTCTGAGTAGTTTTTCAGGGAGAACTTTTGGGAAATGATGTAATCAGCTGACCTTGTTCCTTTATGGTATGAAACAACACTTTTAGGGTCTTAGAAGCCTTTGGTTTATGGACACATGTGATTTGGGTCGCAGTGACCAAATATGTCTATAACGGAAGGGGAAAATTTGTTGTGTGAACCGCAACATCCCTCCATTTTGTACCTTGGAGCCGAGCTCTTCCCCTTCCACTTCGGGTGTCTTGGTATCAGCTATTGAGAAAGATAAATGGGCTGGGGTTGTCAGCTGAAGAAGCAGGAGAAAAAGAGTCAGGGTTGGGCATTGTAGGAGGGTGGATGCATTCACCTTGAGTGCCTTCTTTCCTGCTTTGCATTCGATGATGAACCATGGTAGGGTTGAAGGCAAGGTTAGCAGTTGAGGAGTTGGTGGAATAATTGTGCAGAGGATGGGAAAAGGAAGTTTGAGCTAGAGCTAAGTTGCAGAGCCTGATTTAAGAGTATTGAAATTGGGTGACTAGGTCGATACAACTTAGCAGCCAACACCGATAGCCTATTACAGTGCAAGAGCAGGGCTCTGTGGCCTGCGGAGGGAAAACACAATGGAGAAAGGGAGGAGGGATTGCAAAATGATCAGCAGATGCCATGGCTATGAAAGAAGTCTCGGCCTTAGGACTCATTTAATGGTTCTTGCAAGGTGCCTTGAATGCATCTCAGGTGAGCTTGGGGGAAGACTCAAGCGACCATGTGGCATGCACATCCGCCGCCTATCCATCTTGTCAAATTAATTACTTGGATAATCACCCGCATCCGGATGCACTTCTTCTTCCTGTGCCATTTCAATTTGCACCAAGTCATTGTATTCCTGTAACTGATGAGTAGTGGCAATAGTATTAAGTGGTCCTACAAGTAGGGTCCTTCCACTGTCTACTCCAATATTAGCTAACAGATCAAATACTTTGTTTCCATCCCTTTGAATGTGTTTAAGGGTGACTGCTCTGTGGTTTGAGAGCCATTGTTCAATGTGCTATGATCATTCTGCCAATCTCCAATTGCTACCAACTTTGTATGATGGAGTCCCCTGCAGAATCTGATTAACCAAGTTGATGAGAATTTGGGAATCCCCTTCAATTATAAGTGGGAAGAAACCATGGAGTTGAGCAAGGATAAGCACTTTGCCATAGCCCTTATAATTCATTTGAATTAGCTGTATCCCAAACTTCCTTTTCCCAAGTGAGGATTTTATTTTGGCTTAGCAACCATAGGAAAGTGGATATTTTTGGCCATATGGAGGGGGGCCATACTTTGTTCCATAGAGGGTCCTTGACTATATGATTTCTTATAATTATATTATAAGCCTCTTGTGAAGTGAAGATTCCTCTTGCCTCATATCCCCATCTAATTATATCCTTCTTATTAGAGTAGCATATTTTCTTGTTTGAAAGCTCTATTTCCAGAGTTTCCTTGATGAGTTGTGTGCCTTGTCTAATGATGTGGTCCGTGATGATCCATTCCATGTATCCTTGTCTCTGAGTGGGCCTTTAGTGTTGGTTTACCTTGGCCATCGGTTGCCCTTCCCAGTCTTGTATTTGGTGGGGTTTAATCAGATCCTGCAATTTGGGTCTTTGCTTCCACGAATCTTCCCATAACCGTGCATTATTACCATTCATAATTTTGCAGAAGCTCTGCTGTTGAATTAAGTCCTTATGATGTTTAGTTGCATTCCAGATTAGGGAACCTGGGCCAAAATTTGTGAGTCAGATTAAGTCGTCCACTGGTCGATTATTGGCATATTTTGTTGTCCAGAGAATATCCCGAGGAGTATGTGGTTCCAAGATCCATTTCCACCAGATGCGTGCGCCAATGACTGCATTGCTATGTTGAGGATCATCAAGCTCAGTGCCTCTGGAGTTTCTTGGTAGGCATACTGTATCCCATTTTACCAATGCCCATTTTTGCTTTTATCCCATGTTTACCCATAAAAAGTCTCTTTGACGATGTTTGATTTCCTTGACAACCCACTTTGGCACTGCCAGGACTGAAAAATGATAGAGCGGCATGGATTGCAGCACAACTTTGATTAAGACTAGTCAGCTTGCCATGTTGAGAGCTTTGTAAGTCCAGGAAGAGAGACGGACTTCCAGTTTTTCCAAGAGTAGTTGCCAAGATGAGTGTTTTAAGGCAGTATCCATCATAGGAGCACCAAGGTATTTGGAGGGGAGAGTATCTATCATAAAACCCAATATCCTAGCAATTGAGGCCTCTGTTATAGTAGGGGTATGAAAGAAAAAAAATTGAGATTTAGCCTTGTTAATGCATGCTCCAGAGGCAGCTAATAGATCAGTCAAAATAGAATCTAATTTAAGGGCTTCCTGGACCGAGAGATGGCCAAAAAGCATGTTATCATCAACGAATTGTTGGTGGGTGAACGCAGGGGTGTTGGGAAAGGAGAGTCCTCTCAATTGCTGTGAGTGAAGAGCTTCTTTGATGCTTCTTCCAAGTCCCTCCGTGGTAATGACAAAAAGAAAGGGGGGAGGGGATCACCTTGTTGAATTCCTCTGGAGGGGCAAAATGGGGTGGAAGGGATCCCGTTGAAAAAAATGGAGAAGAAGGTAGACGTTATCAAACTCATGACCCATCTAACCTAGGTTGTTAGAAGTCAAAGGCGAGTAGCGTTTTTTGAATATACTTTTAGCTTAAACTATCAAAAACTATAGAGAGATCAATTTTAAGGAACGTACCTGCTTTTTTGAATTGCTTTAAGGAGTGAATGATCTCATGAGTGAGAATGATGCCATCCATGATTTGCCTTCCTTCCACATAGCCTGATTTCTCTAGCGATATGAGTAATGGAAGAAGATGTTTTAGCCATGAAGCAATAACTTTGGAGATGATTTTGTATATGACATTACATAAAGCAATAGGTCGAAATTTGTCTAAAGTCTGAGAATGTTCTTCCTTGGGAATGAGGGCAATGAAGGTTGCATTCAGAGAGGGAAGCATCCATCTTTTAGTCTTGGATTCCTCAACAACTTGCCAGACCTCCTGTTTGATTAGATCCCAGAAGTTGTGGAATAAATTGGACGTGAAGTCATCTGGGCTAGGCGCTTTGCCTACTTTGAGTTGTCTCATGGCTTTCTCCACTTCCTGTAAAGATATTTGCCTGAGGAGAAGCTAATTGTGTTCCTCTATTATGATATTTGGGACATTCTTGGTAATTTTCTCTATAGTCGGAAATCAATCTATCTAAGGTTCTTGGTGTACTTGTTGAAAATGAGTTGGAAGTTCTTGTTCTACATCCTCATGTTTTTCCAGCCGCTCCCCTTGCCAATTCTGGATGTAAGTGATATTGTTATGCATTCTTCATTGGATAGTAGTGCGATGAAAGAACTTTGTGTTTATTTCGCCTTCTTTAAGCCATCTAACTCTTGAATTTTGTTTCCAAAGTATTTCTTCTTGCTTTGATCTTTTTGATATTTGTGTTTGTATGTGTTTTTCTTGCACTGAGAGGACTTCAGATCTTCCTTTCGTGATGATCCTCTACTGTATTTTTCATCTCTTGGTCCAGAGTGCTTTGTGATTGGAAAATGTTGCTAAAGGTGAGCTGATTCCATTGTTTGATGTTGTTCTTGAGATTTTTGAGTTTTTGTTGGAATTGATACATTTTTATGCCATCCGGGGGTTTGAAATTTTTCCACACCACATTACTCAGGTTGTTAAAGTCTGGATGTGTCAACCAGAAAGCTTCAAAGTGGAACAGCCTTCGTGTAGTGTTTCATGACCTTAGCCATTGAAGCATGATAGGCCAGTGATATCAGCCTGAGAGAGGTAAGATTGAAGCCGAGAAGTCCCCTCCAAGATGGATTGCATTGTCAGATAGCAGGAAACGATCCAGCCGACAGTCAATTTCATGTGCACCTACTCATTTTTTGTTCCATGTGTAGATTCTATTGTTGAATTACATATCTATGACCCAGTTTTCTTGGGTGAAATTTTTGAAGTGAATGCTTTCATTATCCGGTTTGGCCCTACCTCCTCTTTTTTCTTCCAACTTTGTTATCATGTTAAAATCTCCTCCTGTGATCTAGAGTGGATGAGTTCTATCAGAGTTTATCAAAGCTAAAGTATTCAATATGTCTATCTTGTTCAATGCTTCTTGGGGGAAGTAGACATTGGTTAGGTGACCATGCACATTTGTCCATGTAATATGGAAGGTTTCTTGAATGAAATGCTTACTCGCATGAATGTTAGTAAGTGTGATAGCTCCTTCATCCCAGACTATTGCTACTCCTCCTAATGCTCTTGAGGCATCCACCATGACTGCTTTGCTGCCTGGCCATGCTTTTACAAGGGTGTGATCCAGTGTTGTAGAGTTACATTTGGTTCCTTGCATGAAGAAGACTTGAGGTTTCTCCTGTTGAAACATGTTTTTTATCAGTGTACATTTCCCAAGGCTATTAAGCCCTCTGATATTCCATGAAATGAGCTTCATGACTCACTGTTGGGTAGGGAACTGTAGTAATTCGTAAGCTCGGAATATCTTCACGATTCCACCAACATTTCCCCAGTATGGATGGTTCTTTGAAGATCTATCTTCCTTCCTCTTTTTTAATTGTCTTTTGAGATGCTTTTACCATCCCATTGACTCTCCGGCTAGATGTGTAGTGATCTTTGTTGCTGTGCTCTGGAGAGGATGACTTCTAGGTTTTCCAGCTACCTTTCTGGGATCTTATCATATTCCCTTTTCTTGCAAGCTTGTTCTAATCCCAGTATGTCTAGGTCTCCAATGTTGAATCTCTTTGGCTCTTCTTCCATGTATTGGGCCTCACTTTGTTCCACTGTTGTGCCCGCTATAGTCATGGTTTCCTGTTGCACGTTGTCAACATCCATGCCTTGAGTATTCCAATTCAAGGATCCACTAGGAGGAGCGGATTTGAGATATGTGGATTGCATAGATTTTTGGGTCTTCTTTGAGTTTGAGGGAATGGATTGAGGAATCATCATGGGAGTTTCTTCAGAATGGTCAGGGGGTTCAGTGTTATTTAGCTCCAGCTAATTCGAGGTCTCAAAGATATCACTAGTGGATGGCATGGAAGCATTGGCAACAAAATGTTTAAGGATTGAAGAGGGTTTTCTGTGGTTCTTTTTGCAGTTAGTGACTTTGGTAAACCCATCCGAGTCAAGTTTATCAGGAGTGGGAGAGGTTGAGGTATTTAGATTTGAAGGACAGTCACGGAATAAATGGCCAAGGGCATGGCATCTTCTACATTGGATTTAACCGTGCTCATAATCCATTGACTATATCCATTTGAAATCATCATGATATAGACTTACCCCGTCTGGTGGAGCTTCGCTGAGGTGCATATAGACACATATTTGGGCATAGGAGGTATATCGCCTGAGTTTCATCTCCTTCACTATTTTGAAGAACTCCCTTAAGCTGTTCTCAATATCTTGCAACGAGTATTCATCCCAATATTCCAAAGGGAGGGAGTAAAGTCGGATCCAAACTGGTGCCCATCTTAAATCCTCTTTGTCCATATTGAATCTTTCAATCCAGTCTCTCATACATAGGCTTGTTGCATTGAAAAAGTATGGTCCTCCATCAAGAACACTTTTCCAGTCTTCTATATAGTTGCAAATTGCCATAAAGAAGCCTTTAGGCCCCAACTGTAGGGTGATGTGCCCTTTTGGTTTCTACTTTTCTTCTATCTAGCCATGAAAAGCTTTCTCTATGGGCCAGAAGCCTATAAACTTTCCAATCAAGGCATGATCCTTCATGTACTAGATTTGAGTGTTAATCTGGTTACTTGGGAGCTCAATCTTAGGTATTTCGTCCGTTATAGGCTTGTAGGTTGTCGACGTGACTTTGGGGCCTTCATTTTTGTTCGTATTATCTGGCAGGGTTTCAGGGTTTGTTCCTGCATCTTCCCAGTGTTCCATCCTGACATCTTTTGTATGCATCGGAATGTTTTCAACATCATTGGGGGGAGGCACCATATCCTCCCCTTGGGGGGGTTCCATCACCTGCGTACTATTCTTTTCATATGGTATTTGTCTTATTACTGGAGAATGATGACATATTATCGTGGTCTGTGTAAGTCTGCCATTTCCAGGTTTGTCTCAAAACATAATCGCCCATGGTCTCTCCCTCCGACCCAGTTCCAACTTCAACATCTGCTTACCATTATTGATTTTAATGAGGTCATCAATTTAACCTGAGCTATTGGAAGTTATAAGATTAGAATTACATAGTTTTCTTATCAAAGGAAGAGAAATAAAGGGTGAACAAGCTCAAGTGCACCTAATAAATGAAAAGAAAATGCTATGGTAAATAAAAGGTAGGTAGAAGAGGTTTTGGAGTGCACAAGGTTGCAAGCTCAAATGCACCTTCATTATGCTTAATCCTATGTTTCATGTGTAGGAGGAACTATCAAAAGGAAAAGGACATTCACAAAAGCCATATATTACTTTGGGTATGTACACTAAAAAGTTCTCTATAATTTTGGGGCTGAACAATAATGCTTATTCAGTAATCTCCCATCATTTCATTAAACCCCTACATGTCTAGTTGATTAATTTCCCTTCATTACCCCTTCATTACTTTTCATTCCCTAATGTTTTCCCCTTCTTGGTTCCGAAGAACCCTTCCTGTTAGAAAATTATATATTACTGAGCAATGGAACACATAAAATATTGCAGAAATATAAACATAGAAAACGCATAAAACAAGAGAGACACATATATACATGGTTCACCCTGTTTGGGCTACATCCACGGAGAAACAACCAGTCCTTCCTTTTATATTATCTAGCAAAATAAAGAGATACAACCTACAACAAATCCGCTGTAACAACATCTTTTCTCTCAATCTCCTCTCTCTTTCTCACTCAAAATACAGATCTACATAGACGCAATACAATTCCCTCATATATAGTGAGGGGTTGCCTTCTAGGGAAAAAAGACCTAAATTAAACATAACTTCTACCGTCAGATCTCCACCTAATGAATGACCTAGATTGACTAGAAGTTACTAGAGTTTTGAAAGGAAAATTTACATCTATTCTTAGCTTCGGGGGCACTGCCCCTGAAACCCACCACCAGGGGGGGCTCCCCAAAGGTTGCAGCTGCCCCCTTGGACCCCCTCTGCAGTGAATATTTTACCGGCAGCGTTGCTGCCCCATTTCAAATTAGGGTCCAATGTGGAAATACCTTTGAATACTGAAGATAATCAGGCTCCACACCCAACCATCTCCCACTTGGAGACTGATTATAGCAACTCCATCACTGCTTCATTTGTTGGACAATGACTCCTATTTCGACCTAGCTATTTCTAATCTTCTTCATCATACTTGAAGACCAATTGAAACTGAGCATATTCTTAGTTTCTCCCTGGTTACAACTTTTGTTAGCATATTTGCATGATTTTGGCTAGTGTGTATCTTTTCCAGCTTTAACTCTCCATCTTCCAACACTAATCGTTTGAAATGGTACTTGACTTGTATGCATTTAGTCCTAGAATGAAATGATGAGTTCTTTGCAAGATGGATGGCACTTTCGCTATCACTGTATAACGTGCCCATATCATGCTCCTTATCCAATTCAGCCATAAACCTTTGTAACCAAATAATTTCTTTACTAGCCTCTGTAGCAGCAACATACTCTGCTTCTGTTGTTGAAAGTGAAACAACACTTTGGATTTTTGAAACCCAACTGGCAGTTGTTCCACCAACAGTAAATACATATCCTGTAGTGCTCTTCCTATTATCTCTCTCACCTACCATATCTACATCAACATATCTCTGTAAAGAAATGTTTGAACCACCAAAGCATAATGTTTGATTTGTGGTACATTTCAAATATCTGAGAATCCATTTCACTGCCATCCAATGTTCCTTTCCTGGATTGTTCATGTACCAGCTTCCAACTCCCACTGTATGTGCAATATCAGGCCTTGTGCAGGCCATTGCATACATTAAGCTTCCAACCGCTGATATGGAACTTTAGACATATAATCCATGTCTTCTTATGTCTTTGGGCACATTTCCTTACTAAGTTTGAAATGACTAGCAAATGGTGTACTAACTAGTTTTGTATTCTGCATATTATATCTTTTCAACACCTTTTGTATGTACTCATTCCGAGACAATGTTATTTTACGATTTTTCCTGTCTCCAGTTATTCTCATACCAAGGATTTGTTTTGTAGCTCCCAAATCCTTCATTGCAAATGAATTTGCGAATTTTCTTTTGAGCACATTTATTTCTTGAATGTTAGACCTTGCAACAAGCATGTCATCTACATACAATAACAATATAATATAGCTTCCATCATTTTGCTTTTTCAGATAAACATAATGATTAGAGTGACATCTAGTATAACCTTGTTCACACATAAACTTGTCAAATTTTAGATACCACTGCCTTGGAGCCTGTTTTAATCCATACAATCTCTTCTTCAACCTACACACTAGTTTCTCCTTCCCTTCCACTTCATATCCTTGTGGTTTCTGAATATATATCTCTTCCTCCAAATCCCCATGGAGAAAGGTTGTCTTTACATCTAACTGCTCAACATGCAAATCTTTAACTGATACTAGACTTAAAATAGTTCTGAATGAATGCATTTTAACAATAGGAGAAAATATTTCATCAAACTCAATACCCTTCTTTTGTGCAAACCCCTTCACCACAAGTCTAGCTTTGTACCTCTATTTTCCTCCATCTTCCTCCTTCAACCTGTAAACCCATTTATTCTTCAATGCAGTTTTTCCTACAGGAAACTTGACTAAGTCCCAAGTTTGGTTATGCATCAAGGAGTCCATCTCTTCTTCCATGGCTACCTCCCACTTCTTCCCGCTTTCAACCTGCATTACTTCTTCATAACATTTGGGTTCACCAGAATTAGTCAACAATAAATAATATAGTGAAGGAGAGTATAGTTTAGGGGATCTACTTATCCCAGTAGATCTTCTAACACCACTTTCAGGTGTTTGGGGTGCTTGCTATTGCCATGGTTTTTGATTATTATTGTTTTTAGGCACCTTTTCTTTTTAAGTAATTTTATCAAGAACTACGTATTCCTTGTTTTATTTTTCCTATTTCTTTTCCTGCAACTAATTCTTATACAAGACCTTTTCATTGAATATTACATCCCTACTCCTAATGGTTTTGTGATTTTCGTAATCATATACGATAACCAAAATCATTAACACCATATCCAATAAAGGTACATTTCTTTGTCTTTGCCTGAAGCTTTATTCTATTTTCTTTATCAATATGGATAAAGGCCTCACAACCAAAGGGCTTTAAAAAAGAGTAGTTTACCTTTTTACCTTTCCATACCTCCTCTGGAACACCACCATCCAAGGGACTTGAAGGCCCTCATTATTAGATAAACAACAGTATCTACAGCATCTGCTCAAAACTGTAAAGGCAATCCTTCATGCAATCTCATGCACCTTGAACTCTCCATGATTGTTCTATTCATCCTTTCTGACACACCATTTTCTTGTGGTGTTCTTCCAACTGTCTTCTCTCTGCGAATTCCATGCTCTGAATAGTACCTATCAAACTCTTTTCTACAATATTCACCTCCATTGTTTGATCTAAGACACTTCAATTTCTTTCCTGTCTCAATCTCAACCAAAGCTTTCCATTTCTTGAACGTATCAAATACATCAGATTTATTCTTAATACAATAAACCCAAGTTTTTCTAGTTGCATCATCAATAACAGTAACATAATAATGAGAGCCACTCAGCGATGATACTTGAGTAGGTTTCCATAAATCTGTATGCACAAGCTCTAATTTTTCGCTCTTCTTTTCTTTCCCAACTCTGAAAAATCTAACTCTCTTCTGTTTTCCATAAATATAATTCTCACAGAAGTCCAAATCAACATACTTCAAACCCGGAAAAAAATTCCTTGAGTGAGGAATCTTCATCCCCTTTTCACTCATGTGTCCGAGCCTATGATGCCATAATGCTACATCTTCTCCTTTGGAAGTTAAAGCATTAAAAAAGTTAGAAATACCATTGCATAAATACAATGTACCGACCCTTTCGCCTTTTTCTATTACCAGGACGCCTTTGGTGACCTTCCAAGCTTCATCTGTGAAAGTTGTCACACAACCTTCACCGCCTAACTGCCCTGTTGAAATCAGATTTTTCTTTCGATCTGGAATATGCCTTACATCTTTTAGTAGCTGTTACAAAGTAATTTGTCACCATTGGTCACCGTCCCTGTTACCCCTGTTTTCGTACATTGGAGGATACATTCTGGGACCTGTGAGCAGTGACATAGCCTAAAAACACTTGCATTATGTTCCCCTTAGTATGTACTTCATGTTCCCTGAAGACACCTTCTGCAAACTATCCCTGAAAAGTTCCCTTTTTCCATTGGCGCAGGTACACAGTGTCTTATCCGTGCCAATCACTGAGATCCTCAAAAAGGGGCACCCATTGGCTCTCTGTCCTAGAACAACACTCGCGCCAACTAAGTTTGGTAATGATTTTTGGGAAACGCACACCCATACGTTTTTTCCTTTCAGATCATGAAGTCTTTTGAGGGAAAAATCCATCTGATAGAGGTCCAGAGTCATCATCTATCCTTGACATCTATCCTCAGTAGCTTTTCGAAGATAATGTCGATCCACGAGGATAGTGGAGGATCGTGACCGACCAGAGCAAAGGAGTGAGAGCAGCATCTCTTCATCAAACAAATAGCGCTGGAATCCAAGTAGGTGCCCATTACCCACTTGTTAATTGCAACTAGGAACTTGTAGAGTAGCATTAATTGATTGTTGCTACACCCATTTTGGGCTAGTGGGATCGCCTCTGTCCGCAAAGGGGATTTACCTGTTCAATAGTAGCCATTGGTTGCCATTCTATTGTTTTACAATAACCTTACCCATTCCAATAATTTTACATTGTTTATCAACACCCGAATGAACTTGTCCAAAATCTCCTTGAACATAGTCATCAAAATATTTCTTATCAGGTGTGGCATGGAATGAGGCCCTTGAATCTACCACCGAGGAATCAATAATATTTTCGAAAGGAAGAATCAAAGGATCTTGTAACACCTCACCTGTCACATTTGCTTCATGATTGTTTTCTTACTGTGCATCTCCTTTGTTTCCCTTTCGAGATCTATAGTCACTCTTTAGGCGTCCTTTTTTTCTACATTTCCAGCATGCTATATTCTCGATCTGGACTTGGATCTCCCTTTCCTTGATTTACTGCGATATCTGGAGCTCTTTCCTCTTTCCATTTTTCTTCCCCTAGACTCTACACTCAAAGCATTACCCGATGTCTCACCAAAATTTTTCATCACATTTCCTCATTAAGGATAGCACCGACAACATCATCAAACTTTAAAGTACTAGATCCAAAAACAGAGTTACTAATGGCCATTACTAAACCATTCCAACTTTCTAGTAATGAGCACAAGAATAATAGAGCTCTAACCTCATCATCAAAGTTTACCCCTACAGAACATATCTGACTCGTAACAGTATTAAAATCATTTAAATGGTCTGCAACAGATCCACCTTCCGACATCTTCATGTTAAATAATTGTTTCATAGGAAATACATTTTTTGAGGCTGAGGGTTTTTCATATAGTTTATCCAAAACCTTAATCAAACCCTTTGTCATTGTTTCCTTCGAAATGTTGAAGGCGAACGATGTTGCGAGGCACAACTGTACTATTCCAAGTGCCTTTCTATCGAGAAGGTCCCATTCTTCATCTGTCATACCCGTTAGAATCTTTTATTTTCTGCCCAATGGTAGGTATAGATATTTTTGATATAGATAATCTTCCATCTGCATCTTCCATAACGAGAAGTTTTGGCCATTAAATTTATCGGCCCTAAACTTACCATCTTCCGCCATTTCTCCCACTCGAATGAGGAACCCTTATTTCCTATGAGCTTTTCAGCCAAATAGACCTTCGGCTCTGATACCAGTTGTTAGAAAATTATATATTATGAAGCAATGGAACACATAAAATATTGCAGAAATATAAACACAGAAAATGCATAAAACAAGAGACACATAGATATATGTGGTTCACCCAGTTTGAGCTACGTCCACGAAGAAACAACCAGTCCTTCCTTTTATATTATCTAGCAAACTTAAGAGATACAACCTACAACAAATCCGTTGTAACACCCTCTTTTCTCTCAATCTCCTCTCTCTTTCTCACTCAGAATATAGATCTACATAGACGCAATACAATTTCCTCACATATAGTGAGGGGTTTCCTTCTAGGGCAAAAAATCCTAAATTAAACATAACTTCTACTGTCAGATCTCTTCCTAATGAACGACCCATATTGACTAGAAATTACTATACTTTTACAAGGGAATTTTACATCTATTCTTAGCTTTGTGGGCACTACCCCCAAAACCTGCTGCCAGGGGGGGCTCCCCAAAGGTTGCAGTCGCCCCCCTTGGAACCCTCCTTCAAGGAATATTTTACGGGCGGAGTTGCCGCCCCATTTCCAACTGGGGTCCAATGTGGCAATACCTTTGAATACTGAAGATAATCAGGCTCCACACTCAACACTTCCCTCTTCATTTTCCCTTGTAAAAATATCCCTACCCCTCCATTTTACCTTTCCCCCTATTTCATCTCATTTTCCCTTGTAAACCCACTAAAAGCCCCTTATCCTAAGCTGAAAAGTTTAAATGTATCGGGCCCCATTGAAAAGCCTCCTCGATACCCTTTTAACTCAATGCTTATATTATTCTAAAGTCTCGCTTCATATATTTAACCTGCTGCACCACTTATCCCTGGGACCTACATTTTATTAACGCATTGCATATATTAATTCTCGTAATTACTTTTAATTAATTACATTTCATTTTAATAAAACCTAAGCCCACACCCCAAGTTATCCCTTGCAACTCCACCGCGTGATAGCCCTCCTATCACCCACTTCCATATCCAACAGCCCGTACCCATATCGTGCACTCCCATCATCCGACTGTTAAGATCTCAAAAGCACGTGAGATTCACGGTTTTGCCTTATCGCCATTTTGCTGCATGGTGGTCCCACATTATATTGTGTGCTTCGAAAAAATACCACCCTACACTCAAAAGTGGTGTGATAAGACACAATATCGCTTCCTCTTGTAGGATGAAACTAGCTATTGTTCATAAATTAATCCCATGCCCAAAAGTTAACCATTTTTGGTTAAAGACCAAAAAGCTGCCCTTTTTAGCCTTTTCAATGTTATTATGTTACCAAGCATCCTCTTCTGACCAATTCTAAACCCCAAAGCTCTCCTCAGCTATTTTAACGCAATTTAATACTAGAAGATCTTGCAAATTCGAACTTGAAGCAACATAAAGACTATTGAAGCCTCAAAAAGCATCCGTTTCTCCCACAGAACCCTGTCTGCACACCTAATTGTTGTCCTTTTAGGTATTCTTGAAAGTATCAGAGAGCCCCTCTATTTAAAGCTTTGCATAGTGTTTATAAAATATTAATGAATTTAACTAATTAAAAAATGTTGCCAAACTAGAGAAACCCATTGTGCATCCAAGAGCCGTTTCCTGCAAAATGTGTTCACCTTCTACACTATTCCAAAAGTCCTGAGCATACTCTTTAAGCTAGATAGTCATTAATTCAAGAAAATAAGCAAAATTATGGCTTCCTAAAGCATTCTGAATGAAAACCCCCTGCAAACCCCTCATCTGGATATTGACCACCTCCCATTGGCTGACATAGATTTCCAAATCAAAAACACAATTTCTCCTAGACATCTATTGAATCTCCACTCCTGAAGTAAAGACAAATTCCTCAACCACAGTGATGATATTCAGTTATGGGAATCAAATTTTCCCAAATACTTGTTCCCACAAGTATACCAATTCCCTGAAATCATCCACCTATACTAACTCTGTTATATCCCAAGCCAAAGAGCCACATTCTCTCCTAACCATCACATTTTATTTACAATCAATGCAGAGTCAATAAACAAAATGTTGTAGGTCCATCCAAAGCCCAATGAAACCCCATTTTCCATTGAAAATCTATTTGGGATGTACCTAAAACTAGACCTTCCCAAAATATCTCAAATTTTGCAAACTTTCATCCTAGCAGAGGCTCATATTCCTACAGACAATGCTCCATACTCTGCCACCATTTTCTCTAAGAGGGCCAGAAAAATTGTAACCATGTTCTCCTGTATTGAAAGAGTATTCAAATACTCTTCAGTATTGTTCCACATGTTCTTATATTTGCAATCAAACAATTTTGCAGTCAACATCCAAAGGTTGGACACTAAGGCCCATCCTAGATCTGTTATCTTTGGGACACCTTTAATCCAAAAATATTCCACTATTTTCTGCTATAAGGAGTTCATTGGTTCCTTTGTTCACCTAGTCGTTAATATGCTAAGCAGTATCAATCAACCCAGGATCAGTGATGAGATAAAGAAAGTTTTACAGTTGTCCAAGCACACTGGAATAGGGGACTTGTATTTATACTAGGACCACACTGAAATTAGGGTGTACGGATACCAGCTCACTCCCTATAAGCTACCCAAATACCTCCCCATGCAAATATTTGCATTAGAGTATATCAGGCAGATTATAAACATAGATGGTGTGAATTTTCTATTAGCTAGGAAGAAAACACAGTTCAAAATGAAAACCAGCTAGGTACTTTTATCTCCAATAATAGGGAGGCTGGAGAAGAAGTAGAAAAATGTTTACAGCAGATGAAGTTCAGTTACAGTTTGAAATGGAAGTATGACCCTTTAGGTGTCATAAAAAAACTAAGACTCAAGTTTAAATTGAGCCCTTTCAAGCATGATTCCAGGCCAGACATTGAAAAATATGCCAACCAGTTAGAGTGGTTGGAAACCACCTTGATAGATATGGAGAAACAGATGGATACTAGTTGTATTCTACATACTCCAACCCTATAGGACAGAAGTGAAAAAAGGACTAGGGAAGAGGGTTCTTGCTCAAACATATATACAACACATGACAGATTTGAAATCATGTACAGGAATAAGCCCCAGCTAAATCCTATAAATGAACAAGAAGAGACAATTGAGACTGTTGAGACACTTCAAATCATTGATACAGATACAATGGTCAAAGAGAACACAACTCCAAAGTTTCAGAAACTCATTAGCCTTCCACCTCTCATACTCAAAGTATTCATAAATATCTTAGCATTGAACTCTCATCATCAAACAAACCAGTGGATATGTAAAAAGACATAGAGAAGAAGTATAAAGAGCTCAAGTTGAGAAATGAAGCATTGAAAGATGAAACCTATGCCCAAAATTTCAAACAGACTCTGAGTAATCGGAATAGGTTGCTTTCAGCTTTTGACATTAAAATAAGGAAAATGCAAATGACCTTTTTGCAGCCTGTAGTACAACAATCGAAGTCATCAGTAGATTACAGAAAGACAGAACCTGAATTTTTGGCCAGGGATGTTCATCGCATAGATCATATTGAATTTCATAAGAAAGCAGGACAAATGATATACTCAATAATGACCAACAAGGCTATGTGTGTACAAAAACTTTAAAATTCTCTAGAGAACATCACAACACCATTTAAGCTAGAGAAGGCATCCTCACAAGCAAAGGATAACTAAATTAAGTCATTAGAATAATTTGTTATTGAGATTGGATATAATCCAAATGACATCAAGGCAATAGAAAAGCTCATAAAAAAGAAGAATGAAGGCATTGCTGCATTAAATAAGGAACTAAAGTTGCCTCCTTCTAAACATCCAAAGACCAAGGAAGTTCTAGAGAGCCAAAGCTAGAAAGATGAGATGATGGACCTCATTTTGGAGTTAAATGCTCAATCAAAAGAAATGGAGAATGAGATGGATAAGTTAATGCAGGAGAAACGGGCCAGCATGGAAGAAACTACTGTCACTACTATTCCTATAGTTACTACAATAGTTCCTTCTATTTTGGCAGCTTCATTGTCCCCAGTAGCTCTAGTAGCTACAACACTTCCAACTGCATCAGCAAAAACATCAGCAATAGGTTCAATAACAACAACAACTCATCCTAGTCATGAAGCAAGTAAACTGGTCAATTCCATGGAGGATATGTCCATCCAAACCACTAAAATAAATAGACTTAAGGAAAAAATAAAGACCTAGAGGATGAAAAGAAACTGACTCAAATCATGCATAAGAATGAAACACAGAAATAAAACAAGTTAAACAAAAGGTTACAGAAGTTAGAGAACGAATTGACACTCAAAGGGCAACTATCCCAAGCAAAACAACTTTTACGGGCCAATATCATTGACTCAATCAATGATATTTGGCATTCTCTACAGGTGATATTTGAGTAGAATGATTTGGTCAAAGAGGCTCGTTAGGCAATTCAAAGGGTTAGAGCCGAACTTGGAAATAGGCCAGAAGAAGCCTCAAGAATAATCTAGTTCCTTAACTCAAAGAAAAAGTATGAACTGCATGAGCTTAGAATAGCTGATAGAACTAGAACCATAGTAGAGTTGAAGAAGGTAATCACCAAGAGGAACCTGATGACATAACTTGAGGATAAATGCCAAACAATGGAGCTAGAAATAGCTAGGTTTATGTTAAAATTTAATTCTTTCAGGAAGAAAGCTCTTCCTAACCCATTGGTGATTAATAACAAGTTGATGAAACATAAAGACTATGATAAAAAATCAGAGAAGTGGAATAGGAACAAGCCGACAATTCCTCTATGTAACAAATTCCTACAGGAAAGGTTCTGTACCAGACTTTGGAGAACCTCTTTTACCTCCAGCATGAGGTAAAACATATTTTTGTAAACAACCCCACTTTCGCAAAATACACAGAAACTGATGAAGTCTACAGAATAATGGTAAATATTAAATTACCAGAAGGAGAGACTTGGGAAAAGTTGAATGATTTACTGTAAAAATGCAAGGTAAATAGTGAATACAGATTAGTGAAAGTAAAACATCAAATCCGCTTAGTCAAAGAGTATCAGATGAAAGATAGAGGTTAAAAGCCAAAGGCAGAGTAAAAGAACAACCAAAATAGAGAAACAACAAAGGAGAGAAAAAATAGCATAATATCGAAGAAAGGCCAACAACAAACAATAAAAGAGGGACAAATTGCATCAGTTACATAGGTGTCTTTATCTTCTTACGTGAAGATATTTTATTTTCCTTGAATAATTACTAAAACAATTTAGGATATTTTGAAACAGTTTTTTGTATATATACTTCAAAACTCAAAGTATAGAGTGCGGATTACTAAACATTTCTATAGTTATATTGATCTGAGAACTTGAGTGTTTATTGTAACATTTTCAAGTCAGTAGACTAGACTGAGTAATAAAGGCATTGCATTACATGATTCATGTGTTGGGCCACTTCAATGAAGTATCTTTCATTTGTTAAATTGTCATTTTCTTAAGTATTTCACATGCTTACATGTTTTCCAATTTGAATGAAATAACTCAAATTTTATTACAGAATTTGTTTAAGTACACTGTCTTGAACAATTATTCATTTTTATGTTTTCTTCTGATATCCAGAGTAGGGAATTCTTCATTTCTCCCTAGTTTCGATTGACCTCTTTCATTTCCCTCATTATCCGAATTGAGGAATCCTTAATTTCTCATTGACCCCGATTGAAAAACCACTTCACCATCTAGCCTAAAAGATCTGAACTTACTCAGCTACCTTGCCCTGTGAACACTATCTTTAGAACTTGATTCAGTCTTGTTTTCTTCACATTTGAACTCCATGGCATAATGGTAAAAATACATCTATATATCCCTCTAAATCAGTGATTCCACCACCAAATCAAATCAAAAACCAACCAATCTTAAATAACTAGCCTAAAATCAATTAATCCAACAAAGTTAAATGATTAAGAGAGAGCCCTATCTAAGCATTAGGAAGGCTAGATCTTCAAATCAAAAGTAAGTTTGTGGTTACCTCTACTATTTCTTTGAACAAAATATGACAACCGTAGGGAAATTTTAGAGTGATAACCCTAAGAAATAGCAAAAAATTATTATTATTTTGCTACAAGGGAGTTTGAGAAATTCTAGATTTCTGAACTGGTAAACCAATACAAGTAGCTCAATAATGAAGATGAACTTTAAACTTTATTATAGGGATGAATAATGCTTCTAACTTTGTAATAAACTTCAAAATAAATAAATTCAATTATTTAACCCAATCCTACAGCAAAAGAAGCATCAAATGACATGGAACACATTCCTAATTTTTCTCAATCACTGGAGCTCTAGAATTTCTTATTAATTTCATGATATTTTATTCATTTGTTATCAAATATTGATCCTCATGTAGTAGGACACAAGTGCATAGATAATATCCTCCTTCAAATCTTCATAATCCACCCAATATTCTTACAATATTCTTCACAAATAAATAATATTAGGCACAAATATGAAATTATCTCTAAACCTTTGTAATGAACACATTAAAGTTAAAAATATGTCATCTAATCCAAAAAGAGAGGTTTAATATGTTTAAGGATGGTCATATGGCCTTAATTTATGTCTAATTTCGAGGCCAATCAAACTTTATAAGAATCATGGACAGTTACATTTTCTTATGAGCTGCAAAATAAGCCCATATGTACATTCGTCATTTTATATGAGACTGGAGCACCAATGGGTTTCCATTCATGTCTCGTCATTAAGCATACAAGTTGAATGTATTTTTTTTGATCAAATAAGAGACTATCCTACTATTCCAATAAACCAAAAGTAATGTTACAATATATACAAAAAACCTAACTTTTTCATGGATTCCAGAAATATCAAGGGTATTTTGCCATAGATATGACCCTCTAATCTAACTAAAGGACAAGCTAACCTATTAAATGGTACCCTCGGTTAACCGTTACCCCAAAGTCAAACTCCACGTTCCTTTCAACATTAACTCGCATAACTTTATCATACTAGTGGCCCCACAAAATTTCACAGCCAAATCTGACCGTCGAATCCCTCTACAAAAATGAATGGCTCAGAGAGATATCGGATAGCCAAGATGCTTGAGCCTTAAGGTGCGATGGAGGGTGCTATTTTGTACCCCACACTTGCCACATGTTGATAGCCTAGTGGAATCGCTCTCAAAAATCCCATACCACTTACCATATAAAAGCCCAATGATTGCCTGGAAACCGCTTAAAGCCTGGATTTCCATTCTGTAAGTGGATTGCAGGTGAATTTCCATAGCTGGAAAGATATAGATGTCCATCACGCACAATCTTACTTCAGAACTCGCAATAGATACAACCGCTGACTATAAATTAAACCCTGTGATGCAATTTGAAGGAAAAAGGAAACTGACTAACTTACACCAAAGGATAATGTAACTACTCTAATTTAGCCCTTCTTCAAGGTACCAATCGAAGTACTATGTTTGAATTGCATATAAAGCTTAAATTTCGTCCCTTTCCCTCTTGCCCAATGTCTAAAAATTTCTCTGTTATCTACCACTTGTTTATTGCAGAGAGCTTTTAATCTGCTCTAAGGCATCTCCTGCCACTTCATCTCAATCCTGCTTTCAAAATTAGTCACTCCTTGGTTGGCCAGTAAATCTACTATTTTATTGGCTTTCCATTGAACATGATTGAAGCTAACAGTTTGAAGACTCAAGAGATGCTTTTGAATTCTTTGGTACACTTGTATTAGTCTCCAATGTTTTGCGACCCTTTCTGGCACTGTTCCATAACTGATTCTCTTAACCGCATTTATAGAGATCTCTGAGTCTGCTTCGATAATGACATTTGAGCTATGATT
>APFE031390690.1:88034-112525 GCA_000404065.3 Pinus taeda | reverse complement strand
TGTTTTTTTACGAAAATGTTACCAAAATCCTTCTTGTTCCATTCTTTGAGTTTGAGTTTTATGTGCTTTAGTGTTTTATGAAGGAGGAACATTTTGGTGCCCTAGATCTACAGATCTTCGGACCACCATTTTTCAATGTTGCTGATGAAATCTGGGTATGAGAGCCAGATATTCTCAAATCTGAAAGGTCTGTTACTGGGAGAATCGATTCCCTTGATTTCTAATTGAATCAGCCAGTGATCCGAGCCTCCAAAGGGGAGAACTATGGCCATTATTTCTTTATTAGTGAGCATCAGCTCCTCAAATATCAAAAATATGTATAGCTTGGAGGCGACCTCAGCATCACCTCCTCTTTTTTTATTCCAAGCTAAAAGGTCATTGTGCATTTTAGAGTTAACTAGTTTCATATCTTCTGTGGAGGATTGGAACGCTATTGAATCTTTACTTAGCATTCGGGTACCTCCGTTTTTTTCCGAAAGAGATTTAATGATGCTAAAATCTCCTCCCATGACCCAAGGTATTTCTTCATGTCTACTTCTAAGATCTACTAGGGAGTCAAGAAATCTAAGTTTCTCATCTATTCATTGAGGACCATAAACATTCGTAACCAGGAAGGTGTCTGACACCCCCACTTGTTGAATGATAACTGATAAATAATTTCTCAATGCCTCTGCATCTATTATGCTAACTTTTTGGGGGTTCCATAGAGTGAGAATGCCCCCAGCTGTGTTCTCTGCTCTAACTTCTAGAAACTCAAATCTATTAAGCCATTTGCTATAGATTTGTTTTAATTTCTGAATGGATCATTTTGTTTCTTGAATGAAGATTATGTTCGGCATTGCTAGTTTCATTCTGTTACTTAGCATTCTTTGTTTTGTTTTACTTCCTAGACCTTTGATATTCCAAGATATGAACTTCATAACTAAAGATTTGTAAAGGCAAAATTGGTTAGATATTTCATCTTACATGAATCTATCATTAGCTTTCCACACTACATCAAGAGCTCATTTCGCTTTTTCCTGCCCCTCTTCTTTCTTGGATTTGTAGTAGTTGATCTTGGAGTTGATTTCATTGTTTTCACCCCTATGTGCTCCCGTTTTTGAATGTTTTTACCTTTATCCAACCATTTTTCCTAAGTTTTCCATAAAAACAACTACTGTATTTGTTGTGGGATAAATTCCCCTATGGTCTTCGGTTGATACCCTAGCAAACTGGAGGTTATCTATGCAGAGAAACACACATTCCACACAGTGATAATGCTACTATAAGCAAACTATACTATAGGGGGCATACTTGAGGTCCTACATTTGAGAAGTTCCCTCAAAGGTCCAAACCTTTCTTGGATTTCCTTTTGCTCCTTTGACCTACAAAACAATCAATTCAAGAAAGTACAACAGTATATGGACTAAACATCACAAAGAAACCATCTTCATATTACAATGAAAAGAATTTAGTTATGCATTTAAACAACCATTCACATAGGAATCATAACATGAATATCATAAACATGAATATTTATATCAGGAACAAAGGAATGTGTTTCTTTTATTATAGAAAAATAAAGTACAAAAAGGAATAATTTCACCTGATTCGTCCTTTAACAAGCTCCAAGCAGAACCATCTCCTAGATTCGTCCAGTCTTAAGACTTTAACAAACTCCTTCCATGACTTTCTCAATGATATCTCAAGTAGTATGAAGACATCAACACACACAAGGAAACAAGAGTTTCCTATAAAAATGGGGGAAGTGTAGGAGGCACTATGATCTTCACACCTAGTTAGGAAAATCTCAGCCTAATAATCTTTCTCTCTCTTCTGCCTTAGGCCTTCCCATTGAAGCCTTTTATACTTCTCCTAAAGTAGTTTTCTAGTTGGGAATTTGTTGGGAACAGTTGGGCCACGGGCACTAACACGTAATCAACAGGTGAAACCCGTGATCTTTGCCCGACATTAAGGAGATTTATATTTTTTTTAAGTGTTTTGATACATATACGCGGGTTTGGTATACATAGACTGGCGTATACATGCGTTTAGCTCAGGGCAATGTCGCGTATAGGGAATAAAACACTGTTTTTTAAATTTTTGGACCAAGTCTGGAAAGAGTGTTTGCCCTAGGATATAAGTGCAGCATCACAAACTACAAGAGTGAGATTTGGAGCTATAACAGTATTCTGTTTCATTCTTCTTGAGGCAATGAATCTATTCCTCCTTTGGTTCCCTACATTAAGAATCCTTCGAGATCAAGGTTTTGCTTGTCGAGAATTTCTTGTAGTTCATGATCTTCCAGATCACTTTCACTTTGGGTCATTTCCTGGTCCATCTCCATTTTCGTTTCACTTATCATCTCCTCTTTTTGAGAACCAATATCTTGAGATTGTTTTTTGTCATCTTCTTTGTCTTTTTCATTAATACCTTCCTCTTGATATTGGTTCTCTCTTGTGATTTCTTCATTCTCTTCTAGAACTTGAAACTTGTTCTGACTGACCTTCTACCCCTCGTTATGTTGTTACTTTAGCCACTTTTTTCCTCCTTTTCCTCTACTTGCCACTTTTTGAAAGATTTTTGTGTCCTTCATTGTATAAAGTTTATCTTTATTATCTGCTTTACTGGGAGGGCAGTATCTGAAGAGATGTCCATTTTCATGGCATCTACGACATCTAAAATGGACATGCTCATAGTCCACTATTTGCACCCACTCCTCATCAAACATTTCCAGGATAACTTCATCCGGAAGCACTCCTGATAGATCCATTTCCACACATATCCTTGCAAAGGAGATATATTTTCCTCTTCTTGTGGCTTCAAAAGCTTTGACAAAACATCCTAGTTTATTTCCAATGGCAGCTAGCGATTCAGTTTGCCAATAATCAAGAGGTAGTGAATAAAGCCTTACCCACACTAGAACGGAAGAGAAAGTTTCCTGCTCTGGGACAAAGTTCATCCTCCATGGCCTCATATAGAGACCATCTGCTGCAAAAAGGTAGGGTCCTCCTTCGAATATTTTTTCTTTATCTTCGATGTTTGAGAACACCATTGTGAAGAATCCCTTTGACCCAAGATGTAGGTCAATGCTTCCTTTAAGTTTCCAGTGAAACTTGATCCATGTTTGTAAAGCTTTTTCAGTGGGTCATAGTCACATGAATTTATAGATAATGGCGTAGGTCCCCATGTGTTCCCTCTGTGCCTACAGAGCAAGATCATCTAATATTACTCTGAGAGTGATTTCTGCTTTTGGTTTGCAAGGTCCTTTTTGTTTTTTGCCTCTTGAACCCTAACTTTTGTCTTCTTCCTCTTTGTCCTTTGTGTTACTGTTTTCCTTGCTTTTGGTCCCATGTGTTTCCTTTTCATTATCCCTGTTCCTTTCAATCGTACAACCTTTGTTGTTCCCCATCGATGATTTACTTCTGTTGGCAACGACGTCTTTGTAGGAGGGAGCCAAGCTCCCTCCTCTATCACCCTCCATTAGAGACGAACTCTCTTGTTTTCTGTAACCCTAGTCGCTTCGGCTCTCCCGCGTTTTTTTCTCTTCCCATCATAATTTTAGGAGGTCCTCTCCTTCTTTAAAACAATTTCAGACAAGTTGAATGTATTGGTGTAAAACATTTTTGTTAATTTAAAGAAGAAAGAGAAATCACTTACACATTGTTATGGGAATTTAATTAAATAATCAAAGAGGATAATCACCACTGAATCTGATATTCACTCTGGTCTATTAGAGTTGGAGAATCTATATCCAAGTATATTGCACAATCATTAATGGTTGTTGAATCATCAATTTAAAAGAAAATGGGAGAAAATTATTTGTCATTAAATAAAAAATACATTTTTTTAATGAAGTAAAAATAAAAACACCAAATTAGTTTTCTGAAATGTTAAAATTGTATCAATATTTTTTTTATTTATTTTTAAAATAATATCGATACTATTAATTAAGTAGTATTTTAAAATAATGTGTTACTAGAATTTTTGTGTTAGAGTGAAATTTCAAAATAATAATTATTGAAGTGTGCCAACGATGCACTAGCCATATGGGGGAGAAGTTGAGGTCATCCGACCTATTGATGTAAGGGGATGATGTGGCAACACCTTCCCTCTTGATTAACCTTCAATGATCAATTTAGCTTTGAAGTGGTTGCTCCATTACTCCATTACCACCATGTAGATAATGAACACTAAAACTCATTCAATGTTCCATCCCCCCAGTGTATTCAGTGTCTAGAGAACTTTTAGTTTTCTCATTCTCACTAATTACATGCCACGTTTGATAAGAAGCTCATGAAGTATATCAGGTCTTGGTTGCAACAAATAATTACAACTATGAACAAAATTGCATTCAATAAACAAATTGCAGACCACCTTATTGGTTTGTGAACTCTGTGCCATGGATTTGGGATTGTACTAAAATTTGAAACCTCCACCAACATTTCAACTATATATATATATATATATTATAATAATATATATATAATAACTTTAGTTATTTTGTATTGCTTATTAGTTCATCCATCCCTTGTCGCAATCATATATTAGAGTATTTCAAAAAATCGATACTTATTTTCCATTACATTTGTTCCCTTTCCATTTTGATGCTCCCTCTTCTCTTTTTCCTCGTTGTCTTATTCCTTCATATGAATTTCTATAAGCCCGATTTTCCTTGTGTAGTTGTCCTCATTATGTCATGCCTAAGGTCTTTACAAAAAAATATATTATGTTTTAGTAAGATGTTACTAGAATTTTTATTTGATTTTTTTTGGAAACTATAATTATGTCCTTGATCTAATTTCTCAACAAACAAAATGCATAATCTTAAAATTTTGCTATAAATTTGGTTTCTAACTTTAACCAATTAACTGAAAAAACAAAGTTCTAAAAAAACTTTATATTTATATAAGTAATAATTCCTAAGCTACTTAATTTCTAAGCTATTTTAATATAATTAGTCTCTTATTTATTTAGATTATGTTTTATTATTAAATAAATAATATGTACTTATTAAATTACTATTATGTTAGAGGTATAATTTTTTTTAACGTATTTCAACCTAGTTAACTTATTCTTTGAAAGTTGATGGTGTTTAGGATGAATTAGATATATTATAAAGTAGCTATAACATTACATTATTAAAATAATCTTGACATTGTTAGATTTTTAAAATTTAAATATAAATTCTATGTGGAAAGGAAATGGAAAAAATTTCAAAATTAAATTCTATTAAGTATAATTAATATTTTTTAAAAAGTTAAAAAAATTATATTTCAAATAATTGAAAAAATTATTTTAAATAATTAAAAAACTAATATTGTTAGAATGAAACTTAATTGTTATGCATTTGGACTTTAAAAATGATTTTTATACCATTTTTAAATAATTTAAAAGAAAAAAATTATTATTTATGATAAAAAATACTTGAAAAAAATGAAATTGTTTACATATTCATTATGATATATAGTATATAAGATCACTGAAAAGCTATTACTTTGCTTTGTCAAAAATTTTTACAACATTTTCAACGTTTTCCAAAATAAAACTTAGTTTTTCGAATTTTATGTGAATGACTTATGGAGAGCCCTGCATTATGGCTCCAAACCCTAAACCCTAATGCAGTTCCACATCCAATTAGCTTATTAAATGCATGGTTCCCAATAGCAAAAAGTTTTGCCATTACACCCCACTTCTCATGACTGAGTTTCCCATCTCTCATTGCACAAAAGGCACAAGTTGCTGCGTCGAAATTTCTAAAGTTTTCATGTTAGCATGCCCATGACGGCCATAAACTCGAACACGATACTAAAAGGCTTCTCCCAATTTTCACTTCTATAGCAGCTCTCACCTCAAACCTCTATGCCTTCAACCCATATTATTTTAAAGCAAAAACCTAAGTCCGGCAACATGAGAAAGCCTGTGTATTTTGCAAATGAAGGGCTGCATTCAAAAGACCTTAAAGGGAGTGTGCACAAAATCAATCCTAGAACAAACGAAACTGCATTCAAATTAATATGTTGCCACCAAAAATTGGAGTTTCTTCCAGAGACCTCCCTCGTAAAGAAAGGCAGGCATTTGAACGCGCTCCCTCTGATCTACGCAGCAGTGAAGATGCTTATAGGAATCGATCACCAGTGAGAAGTGAAATGACTAATCCAACATACATTTATCTTTTAAATACTTTATTTAAAACTTTAAAATATTTTGAAAAGATAGATTCCAATATTTGATTCCATTATTTTTACTTTTAATTATCTTACATATATTATTTACTTTTAAATATCCATATCAATTCTATTTAAAATATAATTTTTATTTAAAAAAAAAACTTTTACTGACCAATTTACACATTTTCTCATACTCTGCTGTAAAATAAATATCTAAACTCAATTAAACAATCATTTTTAAACCAAATAAGTCAATTAAACCATCATTTTTAAACCAAAAGGAAAGTGATCGTTCCTTGTGAGTCAGTAAAATGGTGGTGTCAATGTTGCTGGTGTTTACCCACTGCGGCTCAACTTCATGTCGTTTTGGGTTTCTTTATCTGGTTGGGCATGTGTCCAATTAGACGGTTTGAGTATTATTGTCATAACGAAATCTAAAAATGTCAAAATTCTATAATTAATACAATGAAAATGCATACACAGGAGGATGTGGACAATGACCGTTAAAAATGACTAAGAGATGTTTTTTTTATCGTACAATTTTGCCCATTCTGAGGCTAGATTTTTTTATTCAAATTATTTTTTTGGGCAGAAATAAATTCTGCACATCCAAAATCTTTAACCTAAAATTTATCGGTGTATTTATTGTTTTCCCAACAAAATTATCACCTCTTTAAACTAAACATATTTCAGGTAGCTTTTAAAAGAATAGACCTTTTACTAATTTTGAAGGTTACTTATCCTTTACTATTAATCGATACATTGAACTCATGCACACACACAAATTAATACCAATATTATCTTTTAATAACAAAATAGTTGACTAACCATGATCAATAGTTCAATCTACAACCATAATATGGTTGATCCACACAAGTTGTTACTCCCTTCCATTTTTTTCTCCATACTTTCGCTTGTATGCAAGGGCACAATGTACAAAAAAAACAGGTTGATACCAAATGGCTTTTGTTCATATTAAACGTCAATTTTAAAACTTTTCGAATGAAACTTTAATTTATCAAAATCATGACTATTGTAAAATCAATAGTATAGATAAAATAATTATTTTAATATATAATTTTTATTTATTACATCAATAAAATGAATTTTATAAAGCAACAATTATTATGATAATATGTATGTAGCATATAACCTTTCTCAAAAGAAAAAATCGTATATATTGATATTTCAAAATATGAGTTTTTGGAAATAAATGGCTATGTGGATTATCGTTTCACATCTGTGACATCTTGAGGCAAGGTTAGGGTTTTATTTGCCAGTCTTTTTCCCTGTTCTATCGTGACAGACTAGGTTTTCAAGCTCTTCAGATAGCCTTCCTCTCCAACCCTACTTCATCTACCCAACAAGACCTCCATGGCAGTTTAGCCAAGTCTGGGAGGTTCTTCAACTACTACCCAGGGTAGCGCGTAGCAGTTTGTGACTAACTCTCTCTCTCACTCACTGACAAAAGGTAGTCACTAGTAGGTAGCATTCTTTATCCTAATTCTTTTTTATGTTTTTTTTTGGTTTGCGAGGATGGAAAATCACAATGGACGAAGAATTGGTGGACTTATAAGCTCATTCCTCCTGAGAAAAATCTATCTAGGCTATCTTGCCACATCAGTTCCTTGAAACAAAGATAGATTCGACACTTGGTGAACCACTGCCTGGAAGGTAACCTCATGCCCTCCTCTATTACTCCAACTTGTTGCCCTCATCCCTATTCTATGCCTATACATGACACTTCTACTGGTACCACATATTTTGGCTGGTTAGACAAGCATGTTCCTTTGGATCCTCTGACTTATTCATCCCCAAATTTCATCCTATTCCATGAATCCTTCCAAAATCCCTGCAACTCCTCTTTCCCTACAAATATCCCTATACGAGAGGTTTCCTCGCTTGTTCAAATTGGCTTGCTCTCTGTCTCTTTTACTGAGGCATTTCCTCATATTGACACCCCATTGTCCCCTCCTGGCTCATTTGTCATTTGTGCTGCTCCTTTTGACCCTGAAGAAGCTAGGTATTTTCCAATCATGCATCATCCCCTCGGCTTTGAATCTAGAGCACACTCCCCTATGTTGAGGGTGTAGGGGGTATCAGTTCAAGAAGACAAGTTGTCTCTGCCTAGGGAGGCCTTTCTGCGAGATCAAGATGGCATCCATAAAAGCAGATCCAAGAAAACCAAATGCCCCAAAGTAAAGGATAAAGATCAGGCATTGTTCTTTGGCTAGGGTTTTATATTGGATGATGTCATGGAAACAAAAGGAAGGGTTTTGGTTGGCAACGTCAGAGGATGAAATTACATTGTCGCTTGTGTTTGGAAATGGGCGTAGCAAATCTCGGGACATACTCTTGATGTCCTCCCCTCGATATGCATTATGCAAAAGGGTTGGTTCATGCTCTATTTCACTCGAGATGAACATGCCATCTAGGTCCTAAAAAAAAATTGGAATATAGAAATGGCTCTTATTTTACTGAAACGCTGGTCTCCTTTGTTTGAGTTGGAACATTAAAAATTGGGTGTTGGCCCTGAATGGGTCTGTCTTCTGGGATTATCGTTCTAGCTATGAACCGAGGATGTATTCCCTCTGAATGGGGACGATCTTGGAAAATACATGGAACATGATAAATCTTACCTCGAAGCAGGTAGGATGACCTCTGCACGAAACTTGGTTTTTATGGAAACTAGGGAGGGTCTAGAGGAAAACCTGATCCTACACTACAGGGGTTTTATTCGAAATGAGATTCTAGATTATGAGGGAGTTCTCATTCGATGTCGTTGGTTCCATCAGGTTTGTCATGTATACAAAGAATGCCCTCTTCTCCTATAACATCAACAGGAAGCTAGTGAACCACCTCCTTTGCCAATTCCCACTTTAGAACCTCATAATTTGTCTCGACAGGCCTCTGCTACTCTTGATGGCTTGACATTGATGGAGGTTACTCACTATGCTATTTAAGGGAGGTAAACAATGAGGCCTCTTCACTCATCATCTATGACTCCTCCGGGTATTTCTTCCCCTCCCCCTGTTCTTACTTCTTGCATTATTTCAAACACATTTGTTCCTATTTTATACATTTTCACTTGCTTGTACACCCTCTCTCATGCACTCCATATGAGGGCCTAATCTTGTCTCAAAATATTACCCAATTCCATTCCCTACCCATCTTTCTTAGAGTGACTCTTCCTCTAGTTCCTCTATGGGACATCAGTACTTTCTTTGATCCTTGACTCATCCATCCTTTGGGCCATTTTTCCTACCTAACCATGATATTGTTTTGGGCCCTCTATCCCCATCAAAATTGCCTAAACTTGCTCCTGATCACATGTCAAATAACTCAAGGCTATGAACCAAGCTAGCCTAAACAAATCACTGGTCAGAAACTATCTCTTGAAGTGGTCCTCGGAGCACCCTATGCCCCATCCTCAGTTGCCCCATGATGTGGTTATCTTTCAACTATTGAGGGTTAGCTGGCCCCTCAAAAAATCTATCCCTTAAACATTCGATTTTATCAGACTATCTTGACATTATTTTTCTACAATAAAACTTGGGATCCTGTATGGAGGTTAAGCACACACTGTTTACATTACTCAAGGGTTGAAATTTTCATGCCATTATAATGCAGGGCGATTGTAGGGGTGTCGCTTGTGGTTACAACTCTAGAACTACGAAATTATCCAACATCTGGGGTCACATCAACTACCTTGTCGCTGATATATTCTCTGAGGAAATCGGGGTACCACTTAGGATTTTTAACATATATGGGCCATGTGACAACCATGCTACCTTTTGCAATTCCTTGATTAATCAGCGCTTCATGACCTTAGACAATCTCATTATTGGGGGTGATTTAAACTTCTCCCTCGATAGGGAAGAATGTTTGGGCCATCATGCACATGAGGAATCCATATCAAATTTTTTATTTTGGCTTATTCACTCACTTAATCTCATTAACATTGACATTGAAAAACTCCTTCCCACTTGGAGAAACTGTCGTGTTGGGTAGGATGCAATTTATTGAAGAATGGATCATTCTATGATCAAGGAATCCCTCCTGGAACACCTTGCATGGTTCAAGCAATGGGTTGGCTCAGGTGATGAATCTGATGAGCATCCCATTTACCTCCATATGATTGGACACTTCGACAAGTCCAGAGCCCCATTCAGTTTCAATTCAACATATCTCAAGCAGGGGAACTTTCGAAGCATAGAGAATGATATCTGCAGGAAGTGCGATGCTATTGATCAAAGATCAGTGGCCTCACAATTCAATAAGAACCTATGCAATATCAAAAGGAAAACCCTCAAATGGCTAAATGGGAAATGACACATTGATGAGGAAGCCCTTAAGAAGATCAAATCTGAACTAGATTAGCTAGAACAACCTCGCAGGGGTATCTATCTCATGATTCCAAACTCCACCTTATTCATCTTGAAAGAGAGAAGGGATGGTTGTTGGAAGCCAGGGAATAAACTTGGAGATTAAAGAGGTTAGCTATCTGGTTACATGTTAGGGATGAAACTATAAAATGGTTTCACCAATTTGCAATGGCTGGGAGAGATTACAACACCATTTTGTCTGTCAAAGATGATTTTGGAAATTATGCTTTAAATTTTAAGGATTTAGCAAGGATGGGAGTGTGGCACTTCAGATACCTTTTCTCGGCACCTCGACACGCCTCTCTAACGAAAACCATGCAATTGGTGCAGGCCTTCCCCGATTTTTCCTCTGATGTGGATAATGATGAATTACGATATCTTGTATCACATACATAATTGGAATCTATATTACAATGGTTCAAAAAGGATAACAATCCGAGACCTAATGGATGGAATATCAAATTCTTCCTTAGCTCTCATGATCGGTCACGATCTCATAAAAGTTGTTGAGGAAAGTTGCTCTTTCGATCAAAGGTACCATGACTTCAACTCAACCTTCCTAGCTCTCATACCAAAATTTGATACCCCTTCCTTGTTCACTGCCTATCGACCGATCTCCCTTTTCAATGTCTACAAGATCATTTCCGAATCATTTCCAGTAGGCTCTTCTCTATACTCTCTTGCCATATGTCCTCAGAGCAATTTTATTTCCTTGTATATTGTGAAATCCATGAAGCAATTAGAATTACTCTGGAAGGGCTTCACACCATTAAAACCATGAGATTAAAAGGCATTATTCCAAAAATTAATCTCTCCGAAGATTTTGACAGAGTTAGCTGGATTTATATCAGACTGACTCTCACCTATTTGGGTATCCAAAACTCCTTTATCAAGTGGATCAGGTGTTGTATCACATCTGCCTCCTTTGTGGTATTAATCAATGGCACTACATCAAATTTCTTCCATGTAGAGAGAGGGCTTAGAAAAGGTTTTTCTATTGTCTCCCCTCTTATTTTTGCTGATTGTTGAAGGACTAAGAGGATTTATCCATAGATTGATCTCCCATTATACTCTCAAAGGAAATCATATTGGAAATACAACAATCCTCTCACACCTTGTGTTCTTCGATGATGTTCTGATCTTTTTTCATGGTTTGTGCAACGACATTAATCAACTCAAATTGATCCTCCATATTTTTTCTGCTGCTAAAGGTTTTTCCCCAAATTAGAATAAATCTACTATTACACATTGTAACTGTTCAGAGTTAGAAATTACACATGCTCATGAATTATTTCCTCTTCAATTTGTGCCCCTTGAGTAGGGGATAGGATACCTTGGATTTCAATTTAAGTCAAATGACTATCTGATGGAAAAGTGGATGTGGTTCATAGCCAAATTAGAAAATTAAATCAAATATTGGTGTCATAAGTGGTTGTCTAGAGTTGATAGCCTTATCTTGATCATGTCATTGAAGCCACTCATGTCTTCTGGATGGCTCTTTCATGGATTTACAAGGCAATACTCAATCTCATTCATAGGACTTGTTATGGATATCTCTAGTAGGGGAAAAGGAAGGGCATACTTTTGGTTGGGTCAAATAGGACAAAATTTCCCTCCCCAAATCTTGGGGAGGTTGGGGATTAAGAGATCTCTACTCCTTCTCCCAAGCTTTGGTAGCCAAGGTTGGATGGAGAATACTTAGCACACAGTCTATACATCCATTATCAATGATAGAAATATCTACACCCATTATCAATCTCATATTGGATTCAGCTACCAAATAAATAGTATTCAAGTATATCTACCATCTAGAAATTTGTCCTAAAGTATTTCTCAATCATCGCATTTGATATGGATTGGCACATTGTAACTGGGAACCATGTCAATATTGGCATCAACCCCTGATCCAGACTTGGAGACAATCACATTGTTCCCCAGGATCTGGTCACCTATATTATGTCTCACAAGATCACATATTTGTATCAGATTGGGGATCTGGAGAGATATGATATATGGGGGAAACATTAGGGCACTATCTGGACCATGAGGATGACTTGTTGTAGGATCCTTCAAAGGAGGGATTCTATTCACTAAAATATGGTTATCTATTTAAGACCACCTCAAAGGAACCACACAATACCTTTTGGCTGTGGAAACACCTTTGAAAATTAAAAGGGCCAACAAAATTGAGGTTTTTATTTTGGTGTACACTGGAAAATAAACTTCATACAGTCGAAAATATGAAACATTGATCTTATTATTGACCCACTTGGTGTGCTTTATACATAAAATCAAAGGAAACATTTAAACATATCTTTCTTCATTGTTAAGTCATAAAATAACTTTGGATTTACATAAAGTGGGGAATGAACATTTCTTAAAATTGGCAAGGCAAAAATATATCTCTTTCTTGGGAATCCCAGTGGAGTGAGTCCACTTCTCACAAACAATGAAATATCTTGTTGCTTGCATGTTGGGGCCTATGGATTGGTTGGAACTATCTTATTTTTCAAGACTCTGCGTTCTCCCCAGATTGATTAGTTGCTAATATTTCAACAATACTCTCTGTCCTACCTAAGGAACAATATCTTCCTACTCCTCATTTTGTAGCCATGGAAGCACTTGACTATACCTCTCCATGGGTATACTATGACAATTATTCTCAATAAGGATGATGTAGTGGAGGCATGGTAGTCTATCTTAGTCAATAACACCATTGATAAATAAAATTGTGCTTGGTTTAGGTGACAAATGACTATTGTGAGTTACACAACCTCAAACTTCTACTCTTATTTTCCCTTGAGAAAAATTGCAATCATCTACATCTGTTTGGTGATTCCAAAGTGGTGTTCGATTGGTTCACCTTAAAATCCACATGCCACACATATCCTCAAAATTTTATTACATGAATTTCTTCTACTCAAATATCATTTTGATGTTATATATTGTCTCCACATTTACATGCTGCAAACCCATATTTTCGATTAGCTATCCAAAGAAGGCGTGCAATAGACATTTGGCACTTGGAATGTGACTTAGGTGGTTAAATCACAACACTTCTAGTATTCTCATAGACCTTTCGTCGATGATCAATGAGTGCCTGTGCACAAACAAGAATGAATTTTGATATTTTCTTCTTTTTTGGCTCATCAGCGACATTTGCAGACAAAAACAATGCTAAACACCCACAACTTTCTATAGATTTTTGGATAACTCTCATACTAATAATGGTTTTGTATGTTCATGTATATATCTCATCAAATGTACCGGAACTACAGTGGATGCCACTGTCTTAAAGATTTTCTTTGATTTTTATGACTATGAACCATAAAACATGTAATTTTCATCAATTTACTTAATGGAAATTACAATTTTCGCTGAAGGAAAAAAACCATATAACATATCTTAAATTTTACTAATATTTTTTTCCTTAAAACTTTTTAAAAAATGATTCATGTACATAAATGAGCTTAAACATAAATTTTATTAAAAATATTCTATTTTTTGTTGGGTGTGGAGCCTGATTATCTTCTGCATTCAAAGGTATCGCCACATTGGACCCCAGTTCAAAATGGGGCGACAACACCACCCATAAAATATTCGCTGTAGGGGGGGTCCAGGGGGGGCGCCTATGACCTTTGGGGAGCCCCCCCCCCCGGTGGGGGGTTCCGGGGACAATGCCCCCAAAGCTAAAAATAGATGTAAAATTGCCTTGTAAAAGTATAGTAATTTCTATTCAATCTGGGTCGTTCATTAGGTGGATGATATGATGGTAGAACTTATGTTTAGTTTAGGTTTTTTTGCCCTCGAAGGCAACCCCTCTCTCTGTATGAGGGAATTGTATTGTGTCTATGGAACATATGTGTATTCTATGAGTGAGAAGCAGTGAGGTGAGACTGTGAGAGGAAACAGAGGATATTACAGTGGATTTGTTATAGGTTGTGTCTCTTCATTTTGCTGGATAATAGAAAGGAAGGACTAGCTATTCGTCTCATCTTCATCGTCATCCCTGAAGACCAATTGAAACTGAGCATATTCTCAGCTTCTTCCTGGTTACAACTTTTGTTAATATATCTGCAGGATTCTAGCTAGTGTGTATCTTTTCCAGCTTCAACTCTCCATCTTCCAACACTGATCATATGAATTGGTACTTGAGTTGTATGTGTTTAGTCTTGGAATGAAATGTTGAGTTCTTTACAAGATGAATGGAACTTTGGCTATCACTATATAACGTGCCCATGTCATGCTCCTTACCCCATTCACCCATAAACCTTTGTAACCAAATCATTTCTTTACTAGCCTCTGTAACAACATACTCTGCTCCTGTTGTTGAAAGTGCAACAACACTTTGGATTTTTGAAACCCAACTGATAGTTGTTCCACCAACAGTAAATACATATCCTGTAGTGCTCCCCCTATTATATTTTTCACCTACCATATCTGCATTAACATATCCCTGTAGAGAAATGTTTGAACCACCAAAGCATAATGCTTGATTTGTGGTACCTTTCAAATATCTGAGAATCCATTTCACTGCCATCCAATGTTCTTTCCTGGATTGTTCATGTACCTACTTACAACTCCCACTGCATGTGCAATATCAGGCCTTGTGCAGACCATTGCATACATTAAGCTTCCAACTGCTAATGCATATGGAACTTTAGACATATAATCCATGTCTTCTTGGGTCTTTGGGCACATTTCCTTACTAAGTTTGAAATGGCTAGCAAAAGGTGTACTAACTGGTTTTACATTGTACATATTAAATCTTTTCAACACCTTTTGTATGTACCCATTCTGGACAATGTTAATTTACAATTTTTCCTATCTCTAGTTATTCTCATACCAAGGATTTGTTTTGCAACTCCCAAATCCTTCATTGCAAATAAATTTGCCAATTTTCTTTTGAACACATTTATTTCTTACATGTTAGACCCTGCAACAAGCATGTCATCTACATACAATAACAATATAATGTAGCTACCATCATTTTTCTTTTTCAGTTAAACACAATGATCAGAGTGACATCTAGTATAACCTTGTTCAGACATAAAATTGTCAAATTTTAGATACCACTGCATTGGAGCCTGTTTTAAGCCATACAAGCTCTTCTTCAACCTACAAACTAGTTTCTCCTTCCCTTTTACCTCATATCCTTGTGACTACTGCATATATATCTCTTCCTCCAAATCCCCATGGAGAAAGATTGTCTTTACATCTAACTGCTCAAGATGCAAATCTTCAACAACTACTAGACTTAAAATAGTTCTAATTGAAGCCATTTTAACAACAGGAGAAAATATTTCATCTAAATCAATACCTTTCATTTCTGCAAACACCTTCACCACAGGTCTAGCTTTGTATCTCTATTTTCCTCCATCTTCTTCCTTCAACCAATAAATCCATTTATTCTTCAATGTAGTTTTTCCTGCAGGCAACCCAACTAAGTCCCAAGTCTAGTTATGCATTAAGGAGTCCATCTCTTCTTCCATGGCTACCTCCCACTTCTTCCTACTTTCAACCTACATTGCTTCTTCATAACATTCGAGTTCACTAGAATCCATCAACAATAAATAATATAATGAAGGAGAGTATCGTTCAAGGGGTCTACTTATCCTGGTAGATCCTCTAACACCACTTTCAGGTGTTTGGGGTGCCTATTGCTGTTGTGGTTGCTGTTGTTGTTGTTGTTGTGGTTGTTGATTATTATTATTTTCAGGCACCTTTACTTTTTCAGTCATTTGATCAAGAACTGTGTATTCCTTGTTTTCTTTTTCCTATTTCTTTTCCTACAACTCATTCTTATAGAAGACCTTTTCATTGAATATTACATCTTTTCTCCTAATGATTTTTTGATTTTCATAATCATATAAGTGATAACCAAAATCATTGACACCATATGCAATAAATGTACATTTCTTTGACTTTGCCTCAAGCTTTGTTCTATTTTCTTTATCGATATGGACAAAGGCCTCACAACCAACAGGCTTTAAAAAAGAGTAGTTTACCTTTCTACCTGTCCATGCTTCCTTTGGAACACCACCATCCAAGGAACTTGAAGGCCCTCTATTTATTAGATAAATAGTAGTATCTATAGCATATGCCCAAAATTGTAAAGGCAATCCTGCATGCAATCTCATGCAGCTTGCATGCTCCATGATTGTTCTATTCATCCTTTCTAACACACGATTTTCTTGTGGTGTTCTTGGAACTGTCCTCTCTCTGCGAATTCCATGCTCTAAACAATACCTATCAAACTCTTTGTTGCAATATTCACCTCCATTTTCTGATCTGAGACACTTTAATTTCTTTCCTGTCTCAGTCTCAACCAAAGATTTCCATTTATTGAAAGTATCAAATACATCAGATATATTCTTAATACAATAAATCCAAGTTGTTCTCGTTGCATCATCAATAAAAGTAACATAATAACGAGAGCCACCGAGAGATGATACCTGAGCAGGTCCCCATACATCTTTATGAACAACCTCTAATTGTTTGCTCTTCTTTTCTTTCCCAACTCTAAGAAATCTGACTTTCTTCTGTTTTCCATAAATGCAATTCTCACAGAAGTCCAAATCAACATTCTTCAAACCCGGCATCAAATTCCTTGAGTTAAGAATCTTCATCCCCTTTTCACTCATGTGTCTGAGCCTATGATGCCATAATGTTGCATTTGGTCCTTGGGAAGTTAAAGCATTAATAGAGTTAGAAATATTATTGCTTAAATACAATGTACCAACCTTTTCACCTTTTGCTATTACCAGTGGTCCTTTGGTAACCTTCCAAGATTTATCTGTGAATGTTGTCACACAACCTTCAGTGCCTAACTGTCCTGTAGAAATCAGATATTTCTTTAGATCTGGAACATGCCTTACCTCCTTTAGTAGCCATTGGTTTCCATTATGTTGTTTTACTAGAACCTTACCCATTTCCACAATTTTACAGGGTTTATCATCACCCAAACGAACCTGTCCAAAATTGCCTTGAACATAGTCATGAAAGTATTTCTTATTAGGTGTGGCATGGAATGAGGCCCCTGAATCTACCACCCATGAATTGGCAATATTTTCGAAAGAAAGAATTAAAGCATCTTGTAACACCTGACCTGTCACATTTGCTTCACGATTGTTTTCTTGCTATGCATCTCCTCCTTTTCCCTTCCGAGATCTACAGTCTTTATTTAGGTGTCCTTTCTTTCCGTATTTTCAGTACACTATCCCCGATCTGGACTTGGATATGCCTTTCCTTGATTTACTACGATATCCTGAGCTCTTTCCTCTTTCTATTTTTCTTCCCCTAGACTCTGCACTCAAAGCATTACCCAATGTCTCATCGAGATTTTTCGTCGCATTTCGTTGCTAAGGATAGCACCGACAACATCATCAAACTTTAAAGTACTAGATCCAGAAACATAGTTACTAATGGCCATTACTAAACCATTCCAACTTTCTGGTAATCAACAAAAGAATAACAGAGCTCTAACATCATCATCAAAGTTTACCCCTACAGAACATAACTAACTTGTAACAGTATTAAAATCATTTAAATGGTCTGCAACCGATCCACCTTCCAACATCTTCATATTAAATAACCGTTTCATAAGAAATACCTTGTTTGAGGCCGAGGCCTTTTCATATAGTTTCTCCAATGCCTTAATCAAACCCTCTGTCATTGTTTCCTTCAAACTGTTGAAGGCAACCGATGCTGTGAGGCACAACCGTACTGTTCCGAGTGCCTTTTTATCGAGAAGGTTCCATTCTTCATCTGTCATACCCATTGAAATCTTTGTTTTTCCACCCAATGGTAGGTACAGATCTTTCTTATACAAATAATCTTCCATCCGCATATTCCACAGCAAGAAGTTTTGGCCGTTTAATTTCTCAACCCTAAACTTACCATCTGCTACCATTGCTCCCACTCAAAAGAGGAACCCTTCTTTCCTGTGAGTTTATCTGCCAAATAGACCTTCGGCTCTGATAACTGTTGTTAAGAAATTTATTGCATAACATAAATAATTACTGAGAGGAATAAATATAAAAATAACCAGCAACAACCATAAACACATAAACAAAAATGTTTATCTCGGAAAATGCCAAATCTGGGGAAATCCCAACCTAATAAGATCTCATTAGCATTGGCCAAAACCCTAGCCAATCCGACCAAGTGGGCCTTCACCGTTGACCTCCAGGTCTTGCATTACAATGAAGTCCTTCCAGCCTTTTATAAATACCAAGGGCAGAATACTATGGGTGTACAATGCCATGTGCCCCAAAACCATCACTGTTTAACCTAGTCAACTTTGACTCTATCCTGAGTCAAGTTTGCCTAACAATTCCCCCCTTAAACTTGACTTGGGGTTCCTTAAATAACTCCAGCCAAACCTACTAAGTGAGATAATCCCGCTCACTCTAGCTATTACCCCCCTCAGATTTTTTACCCGAGGTATTGTTAACCTGACATCCCCCCTATCACCTAGGTCTAACCTAGACTTTACCGCTAATCACTGAGGGGTACACATGCCTTACCAGGTCTTACAGTAGTATGCCCATTTACATGCAATAATTTTGACTTCATTAAAAAAATTTGTTTATTGCTGTTGTGATTCTAATCCATCTTGTCTCAATTTGATTTGCTCAAAAACGTCTACGAAACCACTCCAACTGCGAGCCTGAGAACCTCATAGATTCCAACACCGATGGCCTCACATAGCAAAAAATGAACAATTTTTGAAGATGTATGAACAATTTTCTTCTGCTGACCTGCATGCAGTCCACGCCAAAGGTATCTCTCAACCTTTTTTAAATAGCCGCATGAATCCTGAACAATTCGTTAGTATGTTCTAAACCAGTAAATAGCGCAAATGCATTACGATCTCTGGCAGTTACGACACTATCTTTCACACATTCTCCTCGACATTCTTCCGTGTATGATTTTTCCAGCATTATTTTCCAGAACCAAATCTGTAAAAAGGCTGCATTGATCTCATCAGGCATTATAAACCCCTGGCATCAAAGAATCCCTTTGAAGCCAATATCTAGCTCTAATACCAGTTGTTAAGAAATTTAATACATAACATTAATAATTACTGAGAGGAATATATATAATAAAATAACTAGCAGCAACCATAAACACATAAACACATAAGTTTATCCAGGGAAACCCCAAATCCGAGGAAAAACCCAACCATAATGAAATTTCATTATCCTTGGCCAAAACCTTGGCCAACCTGACCAAGTGAGCCTTCACCGCTCACTTCTCAGTCTTGCATTACAATGAATTCCTTACAGCCTTTTATAAGCTCCATTACACATAATACCATGGGCAAAATACTATGGATGCACAATACCATGTGCCCCAAAACCATCATTGTTTGACCTGGTCCACTTTGACTCTATCTCGAGTCAAGTTTACCTAACATTTTTATATATTTTCATGTAAAATCTTTAATAATCCTTTCATAGAATTAATATTCAGAAGATAAAGATATATTTAGTGGTGTCATTTCTTAAGTTTATTAAAATCTTAATACTTTGCATTTTAACTTTAAATTTATGATCTAATTTTCTTAATTAATAATATAATTTAAATATAAGTAAATAGGGTTTTTGGCTATACCAACCTTGCGTTTGCACTTTTTTCTATATCCATCAATACATTTTTCTCCAATGGTTCCCTATGGGGTCTGAATAAGGCTCCTCCTAGAAGCACATTCGCTTTCAAAGCCAATCATGTTATCTCATGAGAATTTAGCAATTCTTCCACTCACAAACCAGAATTGTAGGTTAACCCATATAATATGACTGACAACACAGTTACAAACACTACCTCTTGTTCTACATTGGATCGTTATATTGTTTTTCATGCACATGGAGGCTTTCAGAGTTGAAAAATTGGAGGAACCTACTCATAGGAAAAATTTTACTAGCAAGACCATGTTTCACAGATTAGGGTTTGAAATTTTCTAGGAGCATATCTAGGATTCAACTGAAATTTTTCAAGGATAAATTGTTTGTAACAATACCAAATATTCTATTCATATTCTACAAAATATTCCTTTCTATTGGTGCAATAATCACCTTAATAATTGTATGTATGGAACATTATGCCACTCAAAGGTTTACCTTTATGTTTTTTCAACCATAAGTTGAGAGGATGTCATGTCATCCCCATTAATCATGGAAAATAGGTTGGATATGTGATTATGATGAAGAGGAATTTAGAGGAGTCAATGTTGTCATTCAAGTTAGGATTTGAAGGAGTCAAATATAACCACTAGTAGGCTATCGAGTTGTGTGATAGCAGAGTCACTAGGAGGAAAACAAGTTCCATTCCTTTCAAGTGCACTTTTTCCATAAATCAATAGATTAGTAGAGTGAGGTAGGGAGGGAGCACATAAAGAGGATTTTTGAAATATAGTAACCCACAGACCATAGGTGGTACCACCTTGTACTTGTAGTTATTTTCTATTGAGAGAAAGAGAGAAAAGTAACCTCAAATTCCAACTAGGTTTTCTTTCCAAATGGTTTCCTAGATATATCTTTTGTGAAATCACAGCTTCTAAGAATTTATTTCCTTATTCTCTATTTTTTACCATAATTATTATTTGCATGCATACCAAATAAGTAATTATTTATATATCCAAAAATATAAAGAAAAATAAAGCCTCATACTATATATTTCACATAATTAAGTATAATTTATTGGATTTGTTGTGATGAATTGTTCAGCGGAATATGCATGATAATTTTCAAATCTTCTTTTCTACTCTAGTAATGAACAATACAAAAGCTAATGGTTCCTTCCTTCTTTATACAATTAAAACTCCCCTACTCTAAATCCCATAAAATCAAATAGGGAAAAAAATAAAATATTTGAGAAAGCAGATGGTAGTATGTAAATTTGTAGCTATATAGCCTTCGGAAAAAATCATGCATCGTTGAATTTGGAAGAAATGGACACACAAAGGAAAGCTATACCTTAATTTGGGCTTTAAGGGTTTCTTCATGGACATCTTCAACAATATAGGTGATAGAGATTACATATTTTATGGAGGACCATATTTCATGAATTTGGTTGATTTATTCATGAAGCCATGGGTTCAAACATTTCAGCTTGACAAAGAAGAATTTTCTACGACCCTAATATGGATCCATATTTATTCTCTCTCTCAGGGGTTATCAGACCCTAAAATATTAGAAAGTGTTGTTAGTGCATCTTGTGATGATCTCAACTATCAGAAAGCAAGGTCAATATGCTCCCTATGCCCACTTTTGTGCTAATTGAGGCTAAACTAAGCCCTTCCCATAAATAATTCAACTAAGAAATGAAGACGAAATATGATAACATGCAATAGATAGTAATATAATCCCCTTTTAGAGGCAATAATTCCATTAATATCATGAGATATTCTGAGAATGCCTGTTGGGGGCTTCCCTCACAAAGAAATATCATACCACTTCTATTCATATTGTGGCATAAAAAAATAAAGAAAAAATGAAACAATATATTAAGCATATCATAGGGGTGTAAAGGGTTATTATATGTTTTATAGAAATATGTGTATCATAAAGTATTTTTTATACAATACATTGGTCATGTAAAAAACTAATATACATCTACAATGTATATCAAAAGAAGGAAGGTGCATTGTAGAATGCATGTGGGGGCATAAGAGAGATATCATGTCAGTATACTAGGGATATAAATATAAATGGATATATATTTTTTTTTAATGAAAATATGGATACCTACAATGTATAGTGAAAGTAAGGGTTTTTAAATTGGATGTGTATAGGATTTGTATTAGTACGATGTTAAATAAAGTGACTTTTAGATGTATTTTCCAGTATGTAGTCAAATTAAGGATATTGTTTATTATTCCATGAACGTGTGGTCTAAGTTAGAGGTTCATTGAGTGAAGTCCTATGTAATGTGAAAAAAATCAAGTCTAAAAAAATGTGCAAGTAAATATGTCCTCAAATGAAGATGGATTTACTAGAGTTGCTGATAAAAGGAAAACAACGAAAAAATGAAAATATAATACAACCTCCAAAAATGTAGCTCTAAATAACTACTACATGGTCCTCCATATCTAGAATAAATCAATGCAATTACCAAAATAAAAAACCCAAAATGCAACATTTTGGGAAATCAAATCAACGACCACCCCATCCAGCAAGATATTTACATGCATAGCCAACCAAATGAAATTACGAGGATCCAAAATAGAGGATAACACCTAAGACTCTTTTGATGGAAATTATTTCAAGTAAATGGAACTACAAAGAATTTGTTTGTAATATATTGAAGAGTGGAGAAAAAAAGACCCAATAACACTTCCCAAGGAGAACGTGAGAATCATCACTATGGCATACATACAAAATCAAGATCTAATTCTCTGTCAGGTTTACAAACTATGTAATACCTCTAACCACAACTGTTTTTCTTCCTCTCATGGTATCAAGAGAAATGATCCCAAAGATAAATTGGGTATTTTCAATAACCAAATAAAAATGAGGAAACGAAATTGTCAACTACTACAAGACGTAGGGGATTAATTTGGGAGTACTGGTGGAGTGTCACCAATGCATAACATCTTTCATCCCTGCTTTCAACATCATCAATGAAAGTCATCTCGTAGAAAGATAGGGGTTTTAATTGGAAATCCAAGAAAATAATCCTACAAAACAAAATCCACAAAGAACAGCCTCACATCATGACGATTTAGGAAACAAAACGATCATTTAATTTTATTAAAAATATTTTAAAGAATGTTTAAAGAAACTATGATTATCTAGCTGAGGATGCCCAAAGAGCATAAAGAGGTTTTAGTATCATGTGTAAACCTTCCTTAATCACTCTTTAATATTCCTTTTCTTTGACCACAACCCTAAATTTAAACTTTCAACCCATTGGTTTAGTCAGTTCGAGCTTCATAACTAATCTTTACAGCCTTATTATTCTTGCTGACAAAATGGTCTTCATTCAGAACCTCGAAAGAGCCTCAAGGCCTACAGGGAACTTTTTTGGATTATAGGTGGGGATTTTAACATGATAAAAATATCAGTAAAAACAAATTTGGGATTCATAGACTCAATGAAAAAATTCCTCTCTCTGTGGAATTTATTGGTAACACCAAAATTATAGAACTAAGCACACAAAAAAATTATACAAGTAGAAAAATAAGCAAGGAGGAACATCTCAAATAGCTTCAAGATATTATAGATTATTAAAAGTAGATCCCTTGTGTATTTTAGGAACCAATTTTGAGGCTAGTACTCTCTGTTGCTATGGTTTTGAACATTGGCCCATAAAACACCTTATGGACAAGATTAGTAGTCCCAAGAACAATCCCTTTAGAATCAATGTTTTTTTCTTATGGCATCCCGATTTTGTCTTAAATGTAGAAAAATGTTTGAAATAATGAGATCATTTTGTTGAAAAACTTTTGCATTCACTAGTACAAAATGACTAATTAGTTACTAAAAAACAACTAAAATTTGCATATAAATGACCATTTTTCAGTCGGTGACCAAAATTAGCTAATTTACAGTATCTTATACTGTGACCAATGTTTAGTCATTTTTAGCTTAGTCATTAATTGTTTTCCTCAATTTTACCATCTAGTAGTATATTTAGTTATTTGTTTGGTCATTAATTTTTCATTGGTTTAGTCATTAATTGTCGCAATTAATGACCAAATATATAACAAAATATATTACTATATGAATCCTCGAGAAACCCAATTAATTACCAAATAAATATGACCAAAATGTCGGTCGTCTTATAAGATATTGTAAATTAGCTACTAATAGTTATATTTATGCAAATTGTAGTTATCCTTTAAAACAACTTAATGACCAAAGAAATATTACTAAATTTTCGTCATGTTATAAGGTGTTGTAAATTAGCTACTAATAGTCGTATATATGCAAAATTTAGTAATCATTTAAAA
>APFE031390690.1:40818-83318 GCA_000404065.3 Pinus taeda | reverse complement strand
TATATAAATATATATATATATATATATATAAAAAACCGGCATCGAACATCATACCTCATGATCCAAGGGATGAGAGAAAGCAAATTGATTAATTATAATAGCTTAAATATAGTGCAGGATTTTTTTAATTTTTTAATTTTATTTTCTTTGATATGATTGATCCAAAATATAGGTTTAATATTTTAGAACCAATTAAGTTCTTCTAATTTACATAATTTCTTAAACACAATACAATGTGATCAAATTTAAGAGAGAGTTGGGGAGGGGGTGGAGAGAGGGAGCAAGATGGTGAAAAAGTTGGTGGATAGAGAGAGAGAAAGAGAGAGTGAGGTGGGAGAGAGGGAGCAAGAGGAAGGAAGAGAGATGCGAAAGAGAGATGGAGTTCGAGTGGGAGAGAGAGGGAGGAAAGAACAAAGACATAGAGATAGAGGTGGAGAGAGAGAAGAGTGAGAAGTGAGAGATGGAGAGAGAGTGAGGGAGAGAGGAGAGGATGGAAGAAAAAGAAGAGGAGAGGATAGAGATAGGGAGAGAAGGGGATGGGAGAGATATGGAGATATAGAGATGGAGAAGGACAGGGAGGGGGGAGATAGTGATAGATTTGGATGGAAGAGAGAGAGAGGGAGAGTGATTTGTGTGTGAGAGATAGAGGTAGATGAGAGATAAGAAATAGAGAGAAAGGAAGGTAGAGATGAGGAGAGAAATATGGAATTGGAGTGGGTAGGAGAGGGAGGCAACAAGAAAAACATAGAGGGAGAAAGGTAGAGGGAGATGGGGGTGACAATGTAGGCCTTGAGAGAGAGTGAGGGAGAGAGAAGAACATGAGGGAATAGAGAGAAGGATATAGATATAGCGGGAGAGAAGCGGAAGAGAGAGATAGACAGAGAAGGGGAAGAGAGGGAGAGAGTGTGTGTGTATGTTTGGTGGGTGATATAGAGAGAGGGAATAACAAAGATACACAAACAAAAATATAGATATTATATAGTATTAGATAACCAACCTAGATCCATATTAACCCTATAACTATCAAGTGCCGAGAGGGATCCAATCTCTCGAGGTTAAAACATTTCCTCAAGTTTTGCACTAGAAAAAAAAGTTTGCACCTCGAGAGATTGGACCCCTCTCAACACTAGATAGATCCGGGGCTAAGATGGATGTAGGTCGGTTAATATGAAATTAAATTAATTTATTTGATATTATAAGTAAAAATTAAAATTCCCTTTAAATTAATTTCAATAATAAAACTAGATCCAATTAGATCAAGAATAGATTTAAAAATACAAAAATATTTTTTTATTAAAAAATATATTTTTAAAATTACAAATTATTAAAGATACATAGTGCAGAGTTGGCTCACCTATACACCATGTGAGGATGAAAAAGTGTTTAACGAAGGATAACCTTTCAACCAATCTTTAACAACCTTTCAATACCCTATAACTTGTAAGTTTAGATTGCTTGAAACAATTAAGATGGCTAACATAAAAAACTAATTTATATTATTAAAGTACTTGTTAGGTAGTTGTATTTTGGTTCTTAGACTAAATTAGTCATTCATGTTAGTCATTTTTAGTTGTATTACTTATTATCTAGTCACATATTTTAACCTGTGACTAAATTAGTGATTTATGTTAGTTGTTTTTAGTTCAATCACTTATGTTTACTCATTTTTGGGAGTATTTCACTTGGAAAAGTTGTGGTGACTAATGTTTTTAGTCACATAGTCACTAATTTCTCATTTTCTACTAGTGATTTCTCTTAGCAATGGTTGAAATATCTCTAAATAAAAATCAAGAACTAGAATATTGAATATTTTGGTAACATCCAAAAAGGAAATATGAAGTTAGAACGAGAGATGGCCATAATTCAACAAGAAGTAATATGAAATGGAATATATGAGGATTTGGAACATCGAGAAGGAATCACTCACCTCTAGCTAGAGGAATGATTAAAAAAAGGGGTAATCCTCGAGAGATAAAAATTATGAGTACAATGTCTTAAGAAGGGAGGAAAATACACTAAATGCTTCCACAAATCCATAATAAGGCAGAGGAAAAGTAATAGCTTATATATCATCAAAACTCCAAGTCACAAAAAAGTTGAAATCCACAATGCAATATCCCAAGAACTCATGAATCATTTCCAAGCCACACACAAAAATGATTCTCAACAAAAGAATTGCTTTGAGAAATATCACAAAGCACATTCTCAAACATCTAATAGTGGAATGAAATGATCTCCATTTGAAGGAAATAACCATGCAGGAAGTGAAAAACAGTATTATGGAAATGCTTATATTTAAGTGCCATGGTCCCAATGGAATTACTATCGATTTATACTAGACTTGCTAGAAAATTCTTAGGTATGATTTTTTGGAAGTAGTAGAATATTGTCAAAGCTCATCTTTTATATTAACAACCATTGATGCTAAATTGATATCTCTTATTCATTAAAAAACCCATTTTTATTCCTCTTGAAATTTCAAGCTTATTTCCCTATGTAATTTTATCTATAAAATCATCTCCAAGTTGATTAGAAACTAACTAAAGAAAAATTTTCCCTCACTTATCTCTCCTAATAATTTTGGTTGTGTGGAAGGAAAAAAAATATGGACAACATGATACCACCCCATGAACAATTTAAATAACTTAATTCCAATAAGTTTCCAGGTATGCTCATCAAACTTGATACATCAAAAGAGTTGGAAAAATTATTATGGAATCTTTTTTCACATGCTCCCTAATGTTGGATTTTCATAAATAAAATGGCTAGCTAAAAGGTATTCCCCTTTAGTCCCATTATCCCCCTTCTTCACACCAAAAATTTGTTGACAATAAACTACTTTGGGCTATCCCCATTGTCAGAACATCCACCACCATTGAGAAAATTCTTCAAGACATACGTAATTCTTTTCGGAACTCCATTAATATGGATAAATCTCAAATATTATTTTTAAGACCCTATGGCTATGTAAATTCACATATCTTGTTTTATTGGCTCTCAAAGGAGCTCTCCTTTATACAAATACCTCAAATTCCATCGAACTAGAAGTGTTGTGAGTCAAAATGTATGAGAAAATATTCTTCTTGAATTTCAAGCCAAAATTTCTTGTTGGAGTTTTAGATTACTCAATTTCGGTAGTCACTTGATCTATCCCAAATTTTTCCTTCAGTTCCTCCTTGCATATCTCTCAGCAATGGTATCTCCTAAATCCATCCTATGGAAGATTATAAATATTCAATGTAGTTTCCTCTGCGAGTGTGCCAAAAGAGACATTAAATGGGCTCTATTTGTATGGCACAAAATATGTCATCGGGAAAAATAAGAAGGCCTTGTTCTCTAGGATTGGGGTATACTTAGTAGAACCTTAGGTGCTAAAGCCTCATGGAGATGAAATAAAATCCTGGAGGCTTTATGTAGAAAATTATGGAAACATAAGTATGACCCCAATACTGGGGAATGTTAAGTCATCAGAGTGACAAGAAATGTCAAGGGTGCCCATATCTAGAATGGTAATTGCCATGATAAAATCATTGGGGCTTCTCTTAATGAACCTCTGACATATCTCATGAATTTGTGGCATACTAAACAATACCCTTAATTTGAACACATATGAAAAATAACTCTAAAAATAATATTATTTAACCTCTTACCAATACAAACCCAATACACCTTCCCAATTCAAAAAACCCCAACTTTCACTAGATATTGTAGGTATCCATTTTTTCGTTAACATTTTTTATACCCTTTATATTTTTTCATTGACATTGATCTCCACTTTTTATACCTTCCCATATAAAATCCCTTTACCTCGTATTATATGCTCAATATATTATGTCATTTTTTCCTCAATATGTATCACTTAATATGAACACACATGGTATTGTATCACTATCTTAGTGAAGCCTCGATGAATAAAATATTGTCTACGAGCATAGTTTTGGGGAAATCAGAAAAAGGAATAGTGCATTATTTTTGGCTGAATCATGGAATTAGTGGAAACTATTATCTCAAAATGAACAAGTCCACTCAAATAGGGAATCCCTCATATCTAGGGGAAAAAATTTAGTTACAAATTATTAGTACTCACCTCCCTACATTCCAAATGGTACAATTGGAATTCATGGGAGGAATGGATTGAGCCTCCCTCCATAAACTAAAGAACAATTATTAAGTAATAAATAGTAAATAGAAGAAATTGGTTCAAGAAGGAAATAATATTTTTCATTGGGTTTATTGTCCTTCAGGAAAATTAAACCTCTATAGATATTGTAGTCCTCTCATAAGAATGAATAATGGAGATGATCACAGAAAATGTCATAAAATATGTAATATCAAATATTGGCCCAAAATCACTATTTTTCTATCACTTCTCTTATGGAACAAAACTTTGACATGGGACAAGCTTCAAATTCATGGTTTTTGGGGACCATTAATCTGTCTTCTTTGTTTCTCTAATTCAAAACATTTGAATCATATTCTTAGTAGCTACATATTATCTAATTTGATATGGGATAAACTTGCTAAGCTCTTTCCACTTATTAATAGAATTCAAATAATGTGCTCTCTACTCTAATCTTCTAGTGTGACTCCTATTTTACTAATGTCATTATCAACAGATCATGGCATCTCATCCCAATATTCATGCTATTAGAAATTTGGAAGGAGTGTAGCCAATGGATATTGAACAATAGAATGACCTCCATAAGCTTTATTTAGCAAGACATCCTAAATAAAATAATGGAAAAATGAATTCTCTTCATTGGCCCTTGAAATATTGGGAATCCAATCAGCTTGAAAATATAATTTTGAACAAAATCAGTGTCTCTACGTATTCCTTATGGAATACTCCCTCTGTCACCAACCCTTCCTTTTAGGCCCTACCTTTGGGGGACTTCATCATACAACTTTGACAGGGCCTTGACAATAAATCCATGATAATCTAGTTATGGTGGAGTCATTCCTAACATTAATTAGCAGATTGGACATGTTTTTGGAAGTCCCATAGGCCTTAACACTAAAAATGACACTAAATTATGTGCTCTAGATCAAGGTCTCTCAATTTCTAGCTACAAACAATTTATCAAGCTCATTATTTAAGGAGTCTAAAATAGAATTTTCAATATCTTCCACAAAATATTGATTTCAATTATATCCTTCAAAATTCTCTATGATTTGGAGGCTAGAAGCTTGAAAAGGTAATACTACAAAACTCATGGAGAAATTCACAGCATACCTCCTCTCTTATGTTCGCATATAAGGAAACAAATTGATTGACAAGCTAACCAATTTTTGTCTCAACCTCCCTTTGACTTGGATTGGAGTGAGGACATTCCATAATCCATTAAAACTCACTATCAAGATCTAGCTACGAAGGACCTTATCACATAAGAATGACTCCTAGGAGTGGTCATTCCCACCTGGTTTGGTATGATGCCAACTATAACTCTCCCACCTAATCCCTTTAAGTATCCAACCTAGTGCGAGTTGTTACTTTTAACAAACTTTACCTACATGTTCTCACTATGAAGGTGGGGTTACAAAATCCCTCATTTTCTTTATCTTACATAATTAACTTTACACAACATGATTCACTCAACTTGTTGAGAGCCTTTTTGATATATAAATTTTACCTCAATTTGACTATTGGATTAAAATTTATAGCCCTTTTATGATTACCCAATCAACCCATACCACATTAGTAGGTAATTTCCATGCGGAAACCACAAGTTATCCCATGTGTCTCCGCCATGTCACATTTCTTCCATTGTGCCTTGCTAATGTCGCACTAGGATGAGGGTGACTTCACCCTATGACGTAGTATCCTTTGGTGGTTCCATGTGTCATCTAAACACCATCCCCTTGGTCATTCAAAAAGCCACTTCCTTCTTACCATGTGTTACACTGACATCATGCCATGTTAGAAGTAATTTTTAGGTTCCTTTTTACTATCTATATGACATGGTTTGTTACAAGTAGAATGCTAAACAAATTCGCTAGTGGTATTATCACTTTGGGAAACACTTGTAGAACATGAGAAGTCTCACCTGATCGTACCTCTATGGAACTTAATTTTTCCTCTTAATAAATCCTTTGTCAAAATATTTGAATCTTTCTCCTCTTTAGGAATGTACTCCAACAACATGATCCACATTGGCACACAATCTCATAGATGGTGATACTAGATGTCGATATGATTGGATTGATCAAGGAATACTGGATTCTCAAAGATTTTGATACAACTCTCATTTTCACAATAAATCGAAGTACGATCCATCATCGAACTAGATAAACCAACAAGCATTTTTCTCATCAAAATATCCTCACATGTTCCTTGAATTAAAACCATTTACTTTCCTTTTTCTGAGCTGAGTGCAAGATATCTCTTCTTCCTGCTGACCCCACGCCAAAAATTCCTCTTAATGTGCTCTTCCTACTAGATGTACTCCCTACCTAATCTACATCTATGAATCCTTGTAGCTTCACTCGCTCTGTCTGTTTGTACCAAAGACTAAACTAAGTACTACCTCTGAAGTATCTCAACACATGCTTTGTTTCCTTCCAATATAGTTTGGTTAGCTTAACCATTTCTTGACTAAGTTTATTAACTACATAACATATGTCTGGTCATGTGTTCACCAAATACATCAATGAACCCACAAACTTCTTGTAAATGGTAGCGTCCACTACTTCTCCTGAAGTAGCATATTCCTTCATCCAATTCTCTACTAGAGGAGTCTCCAAGGGTTTGTTGTTGTCTATGTGGAACTTCTTCAGTACCTTGTTGGCATACTTTCGTTTAGAGACAAACAATTCCCCATCTCCCTTCCATACTACTAGACTGAGGAAATAATTCATGATCCCTAAGTCCTTCATCTTGAATTATCTTGCAAAATCCTGTTTGTGAGAGTTGATCAACTTCTCATGACTAGTTAAAATTAAACCATCGACATGTAATATTATAGTCAAGCATTATGCAATAATCTATTAGCTTCCCTATTTTGCTTCCTTCCATATCTAGATTTCTTTGCTTGAGTCAGTGTCTCCACTCTTTATTCCTTAGCTTATGGTTGCTCCACAACTTTCTGAGGTTGTTTGGGGAGCCAAAACGTCTTGATCTGAATGCAACTAAATCTCCCTCTCAAGAGAACACCTCATCTCCTTCTGCTCATCAAAGTTCACATCTCTCCTAAAAATTCTCATGTAACACCCTCCTCCCACATCTACCCAAGTAAATGCCCAACTGGGATAAGCATGTGATGAAGAGTTACTATGATATGATTCAAATCCCTACATATTAGTTAAGGAAGTGGAACTGATTAAACAAAGACAGCCTAACCTTCTACACCTGCTATAAAAACCCCAAGAGCCATCCATCCCATATAGCCCCTAAGATAAGATGACATTTTTATAAATTAAAGCATTAGTCGATCCCTTGAAATGGACAGGCATGCAACTGGGACCCTCCAATTTCTCCCACATCATGGCATGCATATGACTGGGCAATTTTCCAAGTAGGTCTATGATAGCGACTCTGTATTTTGTGCCACTTTTTTAGGGCTAGGACTTAGGCCGCTACTCAAAACTCCAAGAAACTTCCAGAAATGAAAAATAACATCGAAACAATGATACATAACAACATACTTGAAAAATGACATGACTCAACCCCCACTAGCCATGACAAAAATTTCATCAAAAATGTCACAAATATGCATTCTACACGTTTAAACTACAAATTTGAGAATGGAGGTCTCATGGTTATCTGAGAATCACTAAGAGGGATTGATGCCACATCACAGTAAATGAATTACCATCTATTAAGCCATATATTCATTGTACATTTAGTGCTTAACAAAAATAGGATGAGAAGCATACATTATCATTGTCATAAAACTCACTCATAACCAACAGATAATCAACATAAATATCAAGGATATAAAAACTATACAAGCCACATATAAACAGGTAAATTTACCCACAAAATACAAAGGAGAAAGATAGATCTTAATAGTGAATGCAAATTCCAACTAGGTTTGGGACTTCCATTTTCCACCCAACCATAGATTGGTTCAACCAAATCTCTCTTCAACCAATCACCCCCATTCCATATTCCAAACTTGAATGTGGAATCTCATAGAACAAATCTAACAAAACCAAATGAAGGCTTCTATAGGTCAAATGAGCTCAACCCTTAACAAGTGATTCAACCTCACGTCGAACATCACTAACCATCATTAGATTAGTCTCTACCAAAGTTGTTTAGGCTACAAATTCTTTGATCCAACCAAGGCTCCAAGACTAGTAATTCAACCCATAGCTGTTACCAGGCTTGAGAGCGTTTGTCCAACCAAGGCTCTAGGACTAGTAACTAAACCCACCAAGAAATCTATAGTGTTTATCCAACCAAATATCAGACGTAAATTACTCAACCCAATTTGTTAGAGGGCACCACAATTTTTCCAACCAAGGCTCAAGGAACTAATAATTCTACCCACAATCGAAGGAACATGAGAAAGAACCAGAATATAAAAGGGAAAGATTGCCACAACACCATGGCTATCTCAGAAATGTCAAGGCTAGGAAAAACCACTGTCACTCAAGGAAATCCTCCATGCCAATAACAGATCATTACCGAATAACAACATGCATATGCCATTCATGTTGAAACTAGTAAGGAAATCATACATGAAACTCAGGACCTGCAAGCAAACCCCTTTGTAATTGTTGATCCCAATGTCCCTCTGCACTTTCCTACTTTTCTTTTGCTTTATTTCTCCAAATCCCAAGTATGCCACACTCCTCCAAGATTACTCCAATAAAATTCTAAGTATCCAAGAGTATGAGAGAGAGAGAATAGAATGATAGCTCCAAAAATGAACTGAAAGAAGTTTGTGAACTGGTCCTCAAAATCCTTTTTATCAACGAGGCCTCTATTTTCTTAAAATTTGCATTATTTTCCTTCATTTTCCTCCTCACATGAAACCTGTGGTCTTTCACCTTCCGCTTCTCCTAACTTCCATTATTTTCATAAATAAATGCCAGTAAATTCCACTTTACCTTTGCAAATATTTTTTCATTTCCTTTTCCAATTTCCATACCCATAATAAAACAAATTAATGCCCACGTTAGTATGCCTTTTCCCAACATTCATCTTGGAATATGTTTCCCATGACTGTGGTTATTATTTTTCCTTTATCAACTTTTATTACACATATTTCTTCCCAGGGATATTAAAGAACCCTCCCACTTGGGGGAACTACATCCTTAGTGTTCGATGATGCCTACAACCAAGAATACTGCTGAAATAAAAGCATACTTCACATGGAGCTTTATAACCTAGTTTTTTACAGTATTTACAATGATAAACATGGTGAGAAGAAAAATAACATAACAACATAATAACATGACAAAATAATGACATGACACCCATATTGCTTATTGGAGCCTTATCCACAACTCATTGCGGTACTTACATCCATATGTACATAAACCAAAACATCATACCAAGCATATACCAAAGACATATATCAAGGAAATTCATTCAACCAAAATATAGAGAAGGAGACATAGCCTGCATCTGATCCTCCATCTCCCATGTAGCTTCATCGGGTGCAAAGTGATTCCACTGCACTTTAACCTGCTTAATTGCTCAGTTATAGAGCATGAGCATATTTCTATGAAATATACACTAAATTTCCTATCATAAGTCTCCTTCTAGCTTATTCCTCCTTCTCTTAAGAGGAACAGGAAAACGGTAAGAAGGAGGGCGGACGGAGAGCGCGAGGATGATTACGGAAGGCGATCAAGCGCTAGGGTTCCTACAGAGACCTGCAGCGGCAGGTTCCCTACCCAGTGAATCCCAAATCTAACTAGGGCAGTGCAGAAGGGTCAGGCACGGGGCCTGGGGAAAGGCAATAATGGATCCCCCTCAAGGGGCGGGAGGGGCGTCACCTCCACCTGGCAATAACCAGCAAGGACCCGAGGTAAATCCAATCGAGGAACAGGAAAACATTTATTGTACCACAGAGGAAACGCAAAACACAAAGGTGGATCAAGCTCAGCAAGATAACCCAAAGGTTAGCTCATCTACATGCAAGCCTGTTGCTGCTGATAGGCCAGAAGTGGAGTTACCCAGCCATCGCATTAATGCAAGAATACAGTATATGAGAGATCATGCTCTCATAGGCAAATTTATTGGCTTTTGGCGAACAGAAAAGGCCCTGAGAAACTGGATCAATATCAAATGGTGCCCAAAAGGACAAATAACCCTGCTTCTAGGGCCGAAAGGGTTTTTTACGGAAATCTTTAACTTCTTGGAAGACAGAAACAGAGTCTTCGATGGGGGTCCCTATTTTTTCAACTCTGCAGGGCTATTTCTCAGAGAATGGGTCACCCGTTTCAACCCGAACAAGGAAGATCTAAGTTATGCACCAATCTGGATCCGACTGTATTCGCTACCATGGAAATACTGGGAGGAGGAGTCACTAAAAGCCATCAGATCGGTCTTAGGAGATTTTTTCAAAGTAGCAGAAGAAGCAAAGACCATAAGATATACCTCTTATGCCTCCTATGCCAGGATCTGCGTATATATGGATCTGAAGCAACCTCTGCCAGATACGGTACATCTCTTTCATGAAGACCAAGATTGGGTTCAGGTTATTGACTATGAGCATGTTCCTTTTAGATGTAGGAAATGTCATGCCCTGGGCCATCTCTTCAGAGATTGCCCCTTAAACAACAAGCCCACAACTCAAAACAGCCAAGAACAATAGTCTCCGGATGGGTTCACCAAAGTGACAAATAGAAGAAGAGGAAGCAAAAAATCCACAACACCTCCTAAGACAGCACCAGAGGATTTGTCCAAGCCCTCCACAAGCAACAGTTTCGAGGTCCTAGCAAATGCAGAGTTACAGGAAGGGTCTGATTCGGAAAAAACAACACACCCCTCTTCAAAAACAGGGGAAACGAAGACAAGCCGGGAAGGTGAAAAGATCAAGCCAGCCTCAGAGACATGGAGTACTCCGGAAATGGATATAGACAAGACAACTCACAGCACAGGCAAAGGGAAGGAGGCAGAGGGAAGCTTTCAAGAACCACATTTCATGGACGAAGACACCGAACCAATAGATATTGGTGAACTTGACATTCTGGGTCTAGAACAAGCTTGCAAAACAGGTAACTTTGACAAAATGCCTGATAGACAAGTAGATAACCTAGTAGAAGTTTTGAATAAAGCTCAAAAAAAATACTCTCTAGGGGTTCAAATAGGCAGTCAATGGGATGGTAAATTCATCACCAAAGACAGTAAAAAGAGAGGATGGAAAATGGCTTTAGAAAGAACTACTAAGATTGGAGAGGTCCTAGTTGAGTCAGGCAGATATGCCAAACTAACCAAGTATTACAATACTGACCCCAAACCTTCCCAATGAAGTTGATATCTTGGAACATCAAAGGGCTCAATTGCCCAAGGAAAGGGAGACTTCTAAAAAATATGATAATGGAGGAAAAACCAGCAATTTTTTTTTTTGCAGGAGACCAAATGTAATTCGATACTTTTGGAAAAAATTGCAGCTAAGGCTTGGCCAGCGGGGCTAGTCGCAGTTGTAGATGCTCAGGGAGCCTCAGGAGGACTTGCTATTCTCTGGGATGCGGGAAAAATCCAACTAGTTAATATCCATGCAAATAAACATTTCATTCAAGCCATATTTCATCTTTTCGGTACGAACATTTATGGCCATATCACAAATGTATATTTTCTGCAAGAAACTCAGTTGAAAGCGGAAATACTAGATGCAATATCGTAGCTCAACGCAGATAGGACATACCCGCTCTGGGTCTCTGGAGGAGATTTCAATATGATTGCGTCAATGGAGGAAAAGCAAGGAGGGCACAACAGAATAAATAGGGATGGCTCACTCCTAGAAGATTTCATCCAAAACAACTGGCTGATTGATCTGCCCACATCCAACGGACTCTACACCTCGAATAACAAAAGAGTAGCTCCAATTCAAATTGCGTCATGCTTGGATCAGTTTCTGATTTCCGATAATGCAGTACACATCGGAGGAGAATTTACAGCCATCATTCTTCCATTCTCCGGATTGGATAACTCGCCCATTGCACTACATTGGAATAGGCCTGGTAATAATATAAAAAGACCCTTTCGGTTTGAAGCCTTCTGGCTCTCTCATCCAGATTTCAATGATTTCATCCGAACAACATGGAAAAATTGTAATCCGACCGAGGATACAAAAATGGCTAGATTCCAAAAAAAGTTGAAGCTTCTCAAGGAGGAGATAAAACGTTGGAAAAAAACCACATTTGGCAACATTTTCAGGGAGAAGGAACTCCTCACTCAAGAAATGAAAAATATTTAGCAAAGAATAATTTTTGAAGGACGGTCGGAAGAACTAGTACAGAAAGAGCAAGAAACGGAAAAAAAACTACTAGAACGAGATCTACAAGAGGAAGTTATTTGGCGGCAAAAATCTAGAATCAGATCGCTGAAGGAAGGGGAGAATAACACCAAGTTTTTTCATAAAACTACAGTCCAAAGGAGAATGAGTAATCAAATCTCACACGTCAATAATGAACAGAGCGCCAAAATTGAAAACCATGAAGGTATAGAACAAGAATTTCTCAATTACTTCAGGAAAACGAACCAAGAGCCTAACATCAATAGAGCAGATGCGATCGACAGAATCATAAGCCATATTCCTCATTTAATAACGGAAGACCATAACACTCTCCTTCTCAAACCTATCAGTCTTCAGGAGGTGGAGACAACAGTGAATTTATTAAAAGCTGGAAAAGCACTTGGTCTAGATGGTTTTACTTCAAAATTTTTCCAACATTTTTGGGAGCTGATCAAATGGGAAGTATGGCAAGTAGTAGAAGAGTCACGTACTCTAAGATGGATGTATCCAGGCATGAATGCAACATTTATTGCATTAATACCCAAGACATAGGAATCAAATTCTCCTAATAAGTACAAACCTATAGCGTTGTGCAATATCATCTACAAGATCGTCTCCAAGGTAGTCGCTCTTCGGCTAAAACCCATGCTCCCCTTCATCATATCACCTGAACAATCTGGATATGTTGAGGGACGACAAATAACGGATGGGATAATACTCACCCATGAGATTATTCATTCCCTCAAGCAGACAAAAAAACTAGGTATGTTACTTAAAATTGATTTATCTAAAGCCTTCGACGGCATTAGTTGGGACTATATGCAAAAAATACTGAAAGCTTTTGGTTTTTCCTCTTCCTGGATTCAATGGATTAGTAGTCTCTTTTCTTCCACATTTTTTTCTATTATCATCAACGAGATACCATCTTCCACCTTCCGCCCTTCCAGAGGAATCAGACAAGGGGATCCTCTGTCGCCCTTTCTGTTCGTTATTATGGCTGAGGGATTAGGACGTAGCATAAATTCGACAATCCTCTCCCGAAACCTCAAAGGCATTGCTCTTCACCAAGCCCCTACCATCTCTCACCAGCAATTTGTTGACGATAACATGTTATTTGGGCACCCTTCTGTTCAAGAAGCTCGCACCCTAAATGCTTTACTTGACAATTTCTCTAAAGCGTCTGGAGCCCTCATCAATAAAGTGAAATCCCAGATCTTCTTCTTCAACACTCCTCCGACAACTCAAAGATCAATTGCACGCATTCTAGGCTTCTATGTAGCATCCCTGCCTTCCAAGTACTTAGGAGTGCCTTTAATTACCTCTGCCCTTAAGCACTCCTCTTGGACCAACCTGTTAGAAAAGTTGGAGGCTAAATTACTCCTATGGACTCATCATGCCCTTAATATGGCCAACAGGCTTGTGCTAATCAAATTTGTTCTTCAGTCTATGCCGCTCTACTTGTTCTCCATAATGGCAGCGCCGAAATGGGTGCTCAAAGCTATCAAACAGCTGCAGCGTAACTTCCTATGGGGAAGATCGGGACCAAATCGAAAATGGGCTTTGGTCAAATGGGAGAAGGCTTGTCTTCCAAAAAATGCAGGAGGCATTGGTCTTAGAGATCTGGAACACAGAAACACGATCATGGGAGCAAAAATATGGTGGAAATGGCTGTCATACCCAAACATACCCTGGGCTAGATTATGGACAGCGAAGTATGCCAACAACTTGCCCTTGGAGGAGTGCATTAGAATGTCAGAAGTAAGTAAAGGATCGGTCATGTGGAACTCGTCTATTAAACATAGAGATTTAATTCAAAAACACAGTTTTTGGGAGGTGAAGGATGGTTGCACGACAAGATTCTGGGCAGACTCATGGCAGCAATTCCCAAGCATAAAAAACCTCATCCAAGGAATACCAGATCAGGACATAAATCAGTTGGATACGGTAAGTTACTTCTGGAGATCCCACAATGAATCAGAACATAGAGAATGGAAAGAGGCGTGCAACATCCTACCAGACAGCCCAGAGGCAATCCATCTCTCTCTATCCGCAGAACTGCAAAAAAGGAAAATTCTAAAGGGGGCAGGTAAGGACAAGCTAAGGCGAACGTACGAAGAGAAAGGCACATTTACAACTAAGGAGGCTTACAACATTATTCTAAAAGACTGACTCATCAAAGACAAATTATGGGAAAAAATATGGAATCCGCCCATATGGCCGAAGGTCTCCACATTTCTCTGCCTCCTGTCACACAATACGATTCTCACCTAGGACAACCTCAGAAGAAGAAAATTCACAGGTCCATCAATTTGTCTCAACTGTAAACTGGAAGAGGAATCAGCTTTACATCTCATGCAAATCTGTCCATTAGGAAGGAAACTATGGGAAAAAGTCACATTTCGATGTCGGAAGGAAGGGAGAGTGTTGGGGGACATCAACAACACTCTGCGCAATTGGCCCCAAAAGCCTTATCAAAGCAACCTTCTAAATATTCTTTGGCAAATAGTACCAGGTCTACTGATGTGGAATATATGGAAAGAGCGGAATAGGCGGATATTCAAAGATCAAGCAATGCAAATGGAGCAGGTATGGAAAATCATGCACAAAAACATCCAAGAAACCCTGTCTATTAAAAGTTGGTCCCAAGAGGACTTTCCTTCCACTCCACAGGAACAAGCTATATGGAATAACTGGCAGATCCAACTACAAAGTCCTAATTCTTCTCAAGGTAACTCAGCCAGACATCAAGATTCCCCAACCAGTTGGACTCCTCCGCCCATAAATACATTTATGCTCAACTTTGATGGGGTGTCGAAAGGAAATCCTGGAAGCACGGGATATGGTGGAGTAATAAGAAATAATCAGGGTAACCCTCTCACCGTCTTCTTTGGTTCAATTGGATGGAATACAAATAATGCAGCAGAACTGGAAGGACTATGGAGAGGGCTCAATATGGTGCAAGCTCAGAGGTACACTCCTCTTATAGTGGAAGGGGATTCACAAATTATTATTAACATGGTCTCAAAGATCCAACAAGGCTCAGAGGTACAAAAGGTGAGTAGCAGCTGGAGAATGGTCACTAGGCTTGAGCTACTTCAACAATGGCTTAGAAACAATAAATCCATCTCCTTCAAACACATCAGAAGAGAAGGGAACAAACTGGCAGATTTTCTTGCCAACCTAGGAGTGGACAGGGGAAAGGAATTCTTTGAAGGACCATTACAGGGTATAGCTTTGGAGACAGAACTGTCCACATTTCAGGCTATTCTATCTAGTGATATGCAGGCAAGTGAAGAGGCACACCCGGATGCGGGTGTTCGTATTTGTAATTAAAGGATAGTTATGAGCATGCCACGCAGAGAGGACAACAGGCAGCCAAACAGGAAGGATATGATGGATATTAATCAGGCTGAGAGGAAAGGCATTCAATGCCATTCATTGGTGCTGCTGTCCCAAGGCAAGCGCAGAGGCGATATCAAGATGGCGAATTTGGTAACAAGGACATTCTTCCCAGTCCTGTTTTGGTTGCAGGGAGAGAGCTTGCTCTCAGAGGAAACGAATGGTGCTGTTTCGTTGGGGTATGAGGAAGGTGGCAAAGGCTGTCGCTGGTCCTTCCACATAGTATTATTCAACCCTTTTTATGCTCCTTTCTTAACTCTCCCTCGGGATGTAGTGGCCGGGACTGATAGCGGGAATCGTTCAGTTGTGGAACAACATTGTAGCATTGTCGTTTCCCTAGCTGATGAATTCAGATTCTATAGAGTTTTGGCTGTTTGGTTTTCAATCTGGGTGCTCACCAGCCTTCAGGCTTGGTCGAAGCAACCCTTGTATCTAAGCTTGCTAGCCTCATACCAGACCAAGTATATGGCTCCTCGTTTAAGGGCAACTCCTCGGCGTGGGCATAATTCAGGACAACAGGGAGGTTCTGGAGGGAGAGGTAGTCCAGGTCGTATTTCGCCTCTCGCCTTTGCTTCGCCCCCTTCGACAAGATCAGAAGAGTCTAGCCATTCCATTAGCAATTCAGTGCAATCAGCAAGATTTCAATTTCGACACCGGTCAAACAAACCGCTAATTTCGGCTCTTGTGATGGTCATCTTCTCGGAAGAAGATGAGGAGACGGTAAGTCCGAAGGCTGCTTCTGAGGAGAAATTGCCTTCTCCCTCAGATAATTCCTCGCAAAGAAGGCGAGTGGAGGAAAGTTCATATGCCCCTTCGTCACAGAGTAATTTGGGGGAAGAGAGCACTTTCGCTCATTCAGAGGAGCAGGCCGAGGTGCTTTAGGAGATAGGTAGCATGAAGGATGAGAACATTTTGGATCCTATACAAGAGAAGGCAGAGGCACCTCAGGAGATGGAAGACATTAGGCAGGCTTCGCCCCAGAAGCAAACCATGGATGAGGAGCCTAATAACTCTTTCGCAAACATTCTGTATCTCAAGCTGCCACCGGGAATGAGTCCCGAAGATGTCAAGGATGGTGTGGAGGTCACCTGGGAGCGTGCCCCGGACAAGGAGACTGGGCAAGGATCAGCGAAACCCAAGTAACATGCTCTGTTTTGGTTGTGTCAGGTTACATGCTCTGTTTTGGTCTTCTGTTCTTCTGGTTTAGTTCTTCTGGTTCAGTGTATGGAGGTTGGCGACGAATCCAGCCAGACAGCGAAAAGTCAACAATTTTTTTTTTTGTATCTTTGTTAATGCCAAGCAATCTAGCAGGTCTTCCTTGTTACCCTCAGGAAATTAGCAACTTTTTTAGGCCTGTAAGATCTTCTACCAATTGCTTATAAGTCTGCTCTAGCTTGTCTTAAAATGTATAACGTTCCTCATAGAAGGTGGAACAGACAGTTTTGTCAGGATTTTTTGATAGAGAGCTGCCATGACACTCTCAGAGGTTCAATCCTCTTTGTAAATATTTGTACAGTTTTTTTAATATAATTAGATTAGTCTTTACCCAGAAGAAAAAAAAAAATCTCCTTCTAGCTCCACCTGCAATAATTACCAGTCAATCACATGACCAACATATTTAACATAATTATTAAGTAATGACACATGTAAAACATCATGGACTTTCACTGTAGGAGGCAGTGAAAGTGCATAGGATACTAGTCCAATCCTTTCAAGAATTTTGAAACGTCCACAAAACTGAGGTGCCAGCTTGGAACATGATCCAATCCATATGGATATCTTCTTGGGCTTGATGTGCAAGTACACCTGCTCCCCATCCTAAAACTCCTTAAACAACCTATTCTGATTTGCATAAATTTTATATCTATCTTGCTTCATTTCATCCAACATATCTAATCCTATCAATACCTTGTTAACTCGATCACTTCAACTAATAGGAGTATTTCAAATCCTCCCATGGAGTGCCTCAAACAAACTCATCCTTAGTTACTCCTGATACCCATTGTTCTAAGAAAACTCCACTCCACAAGTGGAAGATACTCTTCCAACTTTCACTGTTGATGCATCACATACACCCTCAACATATCCTCCAATATCTTGTTAACCCTCCATGCCTATCCATCTGTCTGTGGATGATAAGTTGTGATTAAGGAAAAATTTGTACCCAAACTTGCAAATATTGTTTTCCAAAACCTCAAAGTAAACTTAGCATCCCCATCTGACAAAATATTCTTTGGGACACCATGCAACCTCACTACATCTCTAATGAAATCTTGTGCTACATCACTAGCTAAATATGTAGATTTCACTAGAATGAATTGTGCTACCTTAGTGAACTTTTCCACCACAACCATGATGGAATCATGATGTCTATATGTTCTAGGCAAACCTGTGATGAACTCCAGGGAAATGACCTCCCATTTCAACTCTAGAATCAAGATCGGTTATAGTAACCCACCTCAATGCTTACACTCTTCATTTACCTATTGACACTCCAAGCATCTGGCCACAAAATCTTCCACTTATTTCTTCAGGTTGGGTAAGTAGTAGAACTTATTCACCATTGTCAATATCTTTTGATATCTAGGTGCCCTGAATATAGTTTCACCTGAAACTCTCTCAAGATAAGGTTCATGAGATCACTTTCATCTGGCACAAATATCCTATACCGAATTATGACCAATCCACATATTGTGCAATTGTGCCTGCACTTGTACATGTACTCTATAATAACTTGTGCCTGAGCCCCATGTACCTTTTATCCTGCTGACGTGCCTGTAATATTTGTTCATGAAGATTTATCCCATCAGAACTCATGTTTTTATGTGGTTTACCAGTATCCTCCTGATAAGATGATCTTCAACCCTGTTGTCATTACCTTTAATGTTCTTGATCTTAAAGTCAAACTCACTAATTGTGATCAACCATCTAGATTTCCTGGAAGGAATATTCAGTTGGTAAAATAAATACCTCAATCCACTATGATCACTAATTAGTACAAACCTCCTGCAAAGAAGATAGTGCCTCCACATCTTCAATCCATGGATGATCGATGTGTAATCAAGATCATGTGTCACATAATTATAATCATGCTCATTCATTTTATGTGATTCATAGAATATTACCTATCCTTCCTGCATAAGAACTCCATAAAATCCTCTTTTGAAAGCATTTGTGCATACCACAAATTCTTTTTCTGGATATGTAATATTTAGCACTGGATCATGTGTCAACAATTGCTTTGACTACTCGAAACTTGCTGCACATTCCTCTGTGCATTTAGAATCCTTACCTTTCCATTATAATGATGTGATGAGATATGTAATCTATGAAAAGTTACTGATGAACCTAAGGTATCTCTATAATTTCAAATCTCCAATGTCTAAAATTGCAAACTATGGTATCCCTCTAAGTCCTCTTTCCAACGCCACCAGTATGATCAAAATTGGATTATCCAAGAAAGCGTTATTCCCAATCTCCCAAGGTGACCTGATTATATAGCTTTTCAGTAGAGCGAACTTGCATGAAATTACACATGTCATTGTTTCAACCTACAGACCTAAAAATGATGTACAAAAGGCTATAGTTCGTTCTCTTTTTGTAACTTCTTACGAAATTTTAATTTGATACTCATAGATAAATTTATGAGGATTTCTCCAAGGTTACTTGTTTGGGATGTAATTCAGGAGCCTACACAAACCCTAGCTTCATTGGATCATATATCCGAAAATATAGCGAGACAAGATCTAAAATTTGGAGCCGAGGTTCAGAATGATTTCCTCTCAAATGGGTTTTTTTTAGCTTCTGAAACTTTGTAGTGAAAAAGTTATAAAGAAAATGCCACGATGACCTATTTGGAGCAGTGAAACCCATGAATCCAAAGCTCTGATACCAATTGTTATGAAACCAGCCCACAAAATATAGAAAAGATAGATCAAGGGCTTAGAAATCAGCCACTTCGAGGGGACAACCTCCTTTACATTACATGAATGAAAAATTATTTGATGATACAAATGAAAAAACCGCCTTTATATACATAGGAGTCTAAGGGGTCATAATATAATCAGATCTGCCATAACAATAATAATGTAAGGGCACAACAATAACAATAGTGCATTCCTATGGGACACAATAATAACAATATGGGGACTACATGGGCACATCAATATAATAAGGGGGTGGCACTAATAACAATAATGGATTACCCTAGTAGTATATCAACCTAATAGCTTCCTAATCCATGATAGCCCTTATATTCTATGGATCTATTTCTATGCCTTCCTTGGAAACCACATGTCCCAAGTAATGCAACTTTGTATGAAACAAACTAGATTTTCTAATATTCACATACAACTGATGTTCTCTTACCAATCTCAAAGCTGTTGCTAAGTGTTCGACATGCTCTTGTTCATTTTTAGAATATACAACTATATCATCAATGAATATGATAACAAACTTTTCCAGATAAGGATGCAACACACTATTCATCAACGACGTAAAAGTAGTTGGAGCATTAGTCAATTGAAATGGAACTACAACAAACTCCTAATGTCCATACCTGGTGCTGAAAGTTTTCTTGTATATGTCCGCTTCCTTGATGCGTACCCAATGATATCTTAATCTCATATCAACCTTTAAGAACATTTATGGTTCCTTTAAATGATGGAATGAGTAATCACTCCTCGGCAATGCATGCTTTTTATTTATGGTCACCTTATTCAACTACCTATAGTCAATGCACAAATTGAGAGTACCATATTTCTTCTTCACAAACAATACAGTGCACCGTATGGTGAGACACTTTGCCTAATGTATCCCTTGTCAAGAATTTACTTCAACTAGAACTTCCTCTCTATCAACTCTAGAGTGCTCATCATGTATGGTGCCTTTGATGCTGGTGTTGTTCCTATCACTAACTCAATAGGAAATTCTTCTTCCATGTGAGGTTGTAATACTTAAATCCCTGCTGGAAACACATCCTAAATGTATTGTAAAACTAGGTAGATTCTCAATCACATCCTCAAATTCCTTACCTTTGTCACTAGAGATACGCACTATATAACACACACCGTTTTCTGTGACTGCACTTTTCCTGCATAGTTGTCACCACCGTAATTGATGTTGCTTTCTTCTTACCCTGCAACATTCTATGTTCTCCATTGTCATCGAAGCACTCAATATATTTGTCATAACAACCCATCTTGGTCTTCTGGATATACAACTAGTCCATAATCAAGATACTGATATACAATACCAACAATAATAAATTTAAATGTGTTAATCTAGATAGACCATTCAAATCAAATGCGCAAGCTCTTACCCAATGATGAACTCACTTCTTGGTACCTATAGCCAAATTTACTAACTAATATTCTACATGAACTTCGTTATTCAAACCACACTTATCCAACAAGTCAAGATTAACATAACTATAATTAGATCTAGTGTCAATCAAAATAGAAATAACTTGATCACAAAGCTTAGCATCCATATCGATAATAGAAGCTTTTTGATCTTCCTCCCTATTATCTAATGCTTCATATATTATAGGAACACTTTGTCCAAAACCCCCAAATATGTGTTCCTCATCATCACATGAAAGTTGTGGCCTATCACCCTAATTTCGTGGAAAAGCTCTCTAACGATGATATTTTCCACAAGTCCAACATTTTATAGGCTTCCTATGATCACCCTTATTCTTCTCAGGTTAAAATTCCCATCCTCTTTACGATGCATTAAGCTTCTTGTGTGGTGCTGCATTATGTTTCTTACCTATGTCCTCAAGCTTTGCCCATTTGTTGTCTCATTTATGTTTATTCTTATGATTACCTTTCCAATCTTGTTTAGTCTCAAATCTACACTTTTATTTCCCATAATATTGTTTTAGATTCTGGATGGCCTCCTCCCAGATGATCTAGCCTCATCCAATTCAGATGATCTAGCCTCCTAGAGGGAAAGCACATACCTCAACAACTTTAGAAATATTCTAGTGTACTCCACATCAGTCATAAATCCCATCATGAGCTCATAAAACTATTTTTCCCTATCATCATAGTACCTCTACGATAGGTACTTCTTCCTAAATAGTCTCTCAAATTCACTCCAAGTCAACTCCTCCTCATAAATATCTCTCACGTTCTTTACTTCTTCCCACCAAATATCTATTTTACCTTTAAGATTGAATGTAGTTATTTCGGTATTCATATTCTCTTAATGATCATGTATCCTAAAGAAAACATTAACTCCGAGTAATAATGCTTATGACTCCTATGATTTTTTCATTTCCCCATCAGATGTAAGTGGATTTTTTTTGTTTAACTCATCTAGAAGATACACCCTATAACTCCTCCTATAAGGATGATAAAAATGATGACATGACACCTATCATAACTAGAACTAGAATAGTACCTCTCTCCATCACCTCTCCTATCTGGTTTATCCAAGAAGCCTCCTTCCCTGATAATTTAATCTCTATCTGACCTCTTCCCACTACGTGAACTCCTACTATATGCCCCATCAGTCCTATCCTCATGCCCATCGCCCATCTGGAGTGGTCCCTACCTCTGCAAATCTGAAAAACTATGAAGAGTTATTGCATTTACTTGTGCTTATTTCTCCTATGCATGCATGATTCTATCATTGTCTTCTTTGCAACTCCTTAGTTCTTCCTCCAAACTCCTCAGTGTGTGCTAAGTCAAAAGAATTCCCAACACCATGTTGTGCATCTAACTCGTAGGGAGAATCTCTGTAGTCTACCATATTTCTAGTCATCTTTGGTCTCTTCTTCCTGGAAGGTATATTATGTTAGCTAAATCAAATCATAAACAAACCAGCGTGCCTTAGTATAGTTCAATGAAGATGAATCTTCTGTCGAACTGACCATATTAGCACAATACATAGATTTATAAACATAATCAAATCAAAATATCAACATTTTTCAGTCATTATCTAGTTATCAATGCATGACTATGCTAACCACATACCATGACTTCATGCACAACTCCCATCATCAAACCAATGTATGCATAGTAGCATATAAACATTGACACACATAACCGATGCGTGACCAACATACACTCATAACAAATCCATTTACCAATGACACCATCGTCTTTCATATGGAAACACCGCTACAATTATGACCAATTCTAGGCATACACAATAAGCACATAGACCACAAGCACAACGACCTATATGCAACCGACATGTACATATGACAACACTTTCATCCAAGGGAAATATAAACCAGGAATCACTGAAGGAGAACGAAACCATGCTCTAATACCACTTCGTAACACCCCTTCCCACATCTACCCAGGTAACCGACCAACCGGGCTAAACATGTTACGAAGAGTTACTATGATATGATTCAACTCCCTATGTATAGAGTAAGTAAGTGAAAGTAACGTAACATAGATAATATAACATTCTAAACCTGCAATAGAACCCCCAAGATCCATCCATCCCATCCATGTGACTAGCCCCTCCAATAAACTAACATTTTTCTTCATTAAAGCCTTCATCTCTCCATTTACTTGGGAATGCATGCGACCGGTACGCTCCATTCACTCCCATAGTAAGGCATGCATGCAAATGGGGACATTTTTAGGTAGTTCTCTACTAGAGACTCTGGATTTTGTTCCATTTTTTTAGGTCCAGAACTCTGGCCACTACCCAGAACACCATGATACTTCCAAAAATGAAAAATAACATTGAAACAATGACACATATGCAAATACCTGAACAAGAAATTAACTAGACCCCCACTAGACATGAGAGGCATTTCGTCAAACATGTCACATATGCATTCTATAGCTTCAAATAATAGAGTTGAGCATAGGTGTCTCATAATTATCTGAGAATCATGAAGAAGAATTTATGCTTGATCAAAATAAATGCATTACCATAAATTAAGCTATATACTCATTGTACATTCAAATACTAATCAAAACATGACGAGAACCATATATTATCACCGTCATAAAACTCACTCACAACCAACATATAATGAACATAACTATCAATGTTATAAAAACCATATAAGCTAGATGCAAGCAAGTATATTTGGCAATAAAATACCAAGGAGAAAGAGAGCTCTTATTAATGAATTCAAAGGTAGACCAGGTTTGGGACTTCCACATTCCCCATGACCATAGATTGGTTGAACCAAATATCTCTTCAGCCAATCACCTTCGTGCCATATTCCAAGCATGAATGTGGGATCTGATCGAACAAATCCATCAAGACATATCCAAAGATTACAGAGCCCAAACCACCTAAACCCTCAACTAGTGATTCCACCTCATGTTCAAACATCACTAAACATCACCAAATTGGTTTCTACCCAAGTTGTCGAGTGCTCTAGCGTATTTGTTCCAATCAAGACTCTAGGACTGGTAACTCAACCCACAACTGCTACTATGCTCCAGAGCACTTTTCCAACATGGATCCAGTACTAGTAACTGAACCCACCAAAGGATCTAGAGTGTTCGTCCAACCAAGGCTCTAGGACTAATAACTCACACCAAGTTGTTACAAGTCTCCTAAGCATTTGTCCAACCAAGGCTCTATGAACTAATAACTTAACCCACAGTCCAAGGAACATGAGAACTAACCAGAAAACAAAAAGGAAAGATTCCCACAACTCCATAGCTACCTAGGAAATTTCAAGGCTAGGAAAATACACTTTCAATCCATGAAATCCCCCATGTCAATGACATATCATAACCAAATAACCACATCGATATGCCATGCATGCTGAAACTAGTAAGGAAATCATGCATGAAACTCGATACGTGCAAGAAAAACCTGTTGTAGTTGTTGATCCCAATGTCCTCTTGCCCTTTCTTACTTTTCCTTTGCTTTTTTGTTTGAAAACCAAACTATGCCACACTACTCTAAGAGTGCTCCAAGAAAACTATAAGTATCCAAGTGTATGAGAGAGAGAGAGAGAGAGATTAGAATGAGAGCTCCAAACTTGAACTGACAAATGTTTTCGAAATGATCCTCATAAGCCTTTTTATCTGTTATGCCTCTATTTTCTTTGATTTTCAATTATTTTCCTTCAGTTTCCTCCTCACATGCAACTTGTGATGTTTCACCTTCCCTTTCTCCTATTTTTTGTTATTTTCATAAATAAATTCCAATAAATGCCACTTTCCCTTTCCAAATCCTTTTCTATTTCCTTTGCCAATTTCCATATCCATAATAAACCAAATGAACACCCACACTAGGATATTTTCCCCAACATGTACCTTGGAATATGTGTCTCATGACCATGGTTATTATTTTTCCTTTATTAAATTTTATCAGATGGACTTTTGACAAGGGTTTTTACATGTCATCCTGAGATATGACAAGTACACACTGTAGTTGTGAGGTGTTTCAGCGTACCTCAAAAATATGCCCAACTTAGTTGTAAGCTCTATCTTTTTCCTTGCATCCTTGGAAACATGAAAATAAACTGATGATCCATATATCCTGAAGTGTGACACATATGGTTTCTTCAATGAAAAATCCTCCCTTTTTGTATTCATATGAAGAATCCTGTGAGGACTCTTGTTCTACAAATAAACAATTATGTTGCATGCTTCAGTCCACCATTGCATCGGTAGGCTTTGGTCATGAAACACAGCCCTTGAAACTACTATAATACTTATGTTCTTTCTCTTAGCCACCCCATTATACTATGGCGTATGGGCTGCTATCAACTCCTGTTGAATTCATTCTTTTACACAAAAGTTATTAAACTCATTTGACACATATTATCCACTGTTATCGCTCCTAGGAACCTTGACTTTCCTACTAGTCTCTTTCTCAACAAGTGCTTTAAATTCAACAAAATTTGATAATGTCAAATATTTCTTGTGCATGAAGGAAACCCAACACTTCCATGAGAAATCATCTACTAATATCAAATAATATATGTGTTTGGAAGTGGAGACTGTCGATAAAGGTTCACACACACCCAAGTGAATCCTTTCAAAGGTTGATTGTGCTTTACTATTGTATAACCCCAGGTAAAAAAATCCATGTAATAAAACTTAATAAAGGAAAAATAATAACCGTGGTCATGAGAAACATATTTCAAGATGAATTTTGCGAAAAACATCCGAGTTTGGGTGTTCATTTAGTTTATTATGGCTCTCAACATTGGCAAAGGAAATGGAAAAGGCTTTGGAAAGGTAAAGTGGCATTTATTGGAATTTATTCATGAAAATGATGGAAATTAGGAGAAAATGAAGGTGAAAGGTTATAGGTTTCATTTGAGGATGATAATGAAGGAAATTAATGGAAAACTAAGAAATCAGAGGCCTCATTAATAAAAAGGATTTAGAGGATCAGTTCACAGACATTTGTCAGTTCAATTTTGGAGCTCTCATTTTATTCTCTCTCTCTCTCATACACTTGGATACATAGAGTTTCCTTGGATCACTGTTGGAGGAGTTTGGCATACTTGGGATTTGGAACAAGAAGTAGAAGGAAGAGAAGGAAAGCATAACAGGACATTAGGATCAACAACTACAGTGGGCTTTTCTTGTAGGCATCAAGTTGCATGTATGATTTCCTTACTAGCGTTTTCATGCATCGCATACACATGTGGTTTCTTGGTTATGATCTGTCATTGGCATGGAATATTTCTTGGATTGACAGTGGATTTGGCTAGCCTTTCCATTTCCTAGATATCCATGGTGGTGTGGGAGTCTTTCCCTTTTGTTTTCTAGTTGGTTCTCGTGTTCCTTTAGTTTTGGGTTGAGTTATTAGTTCCTGGAGCCTTAGTTTGACAAATGATTTGGAGATCTATAAGAGGTTTGGTTGAGTAATTTCTCTTGGAGTCTTTGTCTAAAAAATTCTTTGGATCCCTTGGTGGGTTGAGTTACTTGTCCTGTATCCTTGGTTGGATAAACATCTAGAGCCCGACAATAGCTGTGTGTTGAGTTACATACCTGGAGCCTTGGTTGGAAAAACTACTTTGGATACCCAGACAACTTGGGTAGAGACTAATCTAGTGATGGTTAGTGATGTTGAATCATGAGGTGGAATCATTGGTTGAGGATTGAGGTGGTTTGGCCTCCTGAAGTTCTGGTTTGATTCAGATGGATTTTTTCTATGAGATCCCACATTCATGCTTGCAATATGGCACAGGGGTGATTGACTGAAGAAATATTTTGTTAGAAAATTATATATTACAGAGAAAAGGAAAACATAAAATATTGCAGAAATATAAACACAGAAAATGCATAAAACAGGAGAGACATAGATATACATGGTTCACCTAGTTTGGGCTATGTCCACGGAGAAACAAGCAGTCCTTCCTTTTATATTATCCAGCAAACTGAAGAAGTACAACCTATAGAAAATCCATTTTAATTCCCTCTTCACTCTATATCTCCTCTCTCTTCCTTAATTAGAATATAGATCTACATAGACACAATACAGTTCCCTCATATATAGTGAGGGTTTTCCTTCTAGGGAAAAAAACCCTAAATTAAACATAACATCTACAATCAGATCTCTACCTAATGAACGATCGAGATTGACTATGAAATCACCACATTTTACAAGGCAACTTTACATCTTTTTTTAGCTTCGGGGGTGCTGCCCTCAATCACCCCGCCAACGGGGGGCTCCCGCTGCTTGCAGCTGCCACCTCTTAGACCCCCCCTGTAGCACAAATATTACCGGCAGCATCGCCACCCCATTACGAACTGGGGTCCAAAGCGGCAATCCCTTTGAATACAAAAAATAATTGAGCTCCACACCCAATAGATTTGGTTTAGCTAAATCTATGGTTGAGTGGAATGTGAAGTACCGAAACTAGTTGGGCTTCGAATTAATCAATAAGAGCTCTCTTTCTCCCTATTTTTTTATGGGTAACTATATTTTTTTATATGTGGCTTATATGAATATTATATCCTTCATATTTATGTTGGTTATATGTTGGTTATGAATGAGTTTTATGGCATCAAAAATGTATGGCTCTCATTCGGTTTTTGTTAATCACTCAATGTATAATGAATATATGACTTAATAAATGGCAATACGATTATTATGATCAGGCATCAATGCTTCTTAGTGATTCTCAGATAAGTATGATACCCCTATGCTTAGATATGTTGTTTAAACCTGTAGAATGCATATTTGTGACATGTTTGACGAAATTTATATCATGGCGCTAATAACGTGGCATAAAATCCAAAGTCACTTGCATAGAAGTACACGGAAAAGTCCCCAATTGCATGCATGCCTTGTTATGGGTACGACTTGAGGGTCCTCATCACATGCATACCCATGTCAAGCGAATGACTAAGGTTTTAATGTAGCAAAATGTCATATTGTTTCAGGAGTTCGTTACCTTGATGGAATGGATGGCTCCTAGGGCTTTTGTTGTAGGTGTGGAAGGTCAAGTTCTCTATTTTACATTAGTTCGACTTCCTTAACTAATACATATGGAGTTCAATGATATCATAGTAACTCTTCATCACTTGCATTCCCCAGTTAGCTGATTACTTGGGTAGTTATGGGAGGAGGTTATAATAGAGTGGTATTAGAGAATGGTTTCATTCAACTTGTTTGTTTTCTAGTGTTTGTTCCCCTTGGATGAATGTGTTCTTATATGTACATGTTGGTTGCATATAGGTCCTTCTGATTTTAGTCTATGTACTTGTTGTGTATGCATGGAATTGGTCATGATTGCAGTGGTGTAGAAATATGAAATTTGATGGTTCCGTTGTTGAATGTATTTATTGTGAGTGTATGTCGATCATGCACTAGTTATGTGTGTCAGTGTTCATATGTTGTTATGCATATATTAGCATGGTGATAGTTGTCATGCATGATGTGATGGTATGTGGTTAGTTTAGTCATGCAATGATAATTGGATAATGGCTAAAAAGGTGCTTATATGTTCATATGATTATATTGATATATATATGCTAGCTTGAGGGGGCCTGACCTAGGTTCAATGTTAGTTAGCCAAACAAATCCCTACACTACTAGTGCTTTCGGCACTAACCCAGGGCGCATGGATCGAAGTCTCACTTGAAGGAGTATAGGGGGATGCTAGAACCAAGTTTCTGCCCAATGAGATGGTTGTGACGTCATTTAATTCCCTTTATTCCTGCCTTTGTGTAGGTCACTTCACTCTAGGGCTTTCCAGTCATCCCTCTATTATGTCCTTCAATACCTTCACGAAAGGGTTCGGTTGTGCTTTGCGCAACCCTAACTATTTATTTAGACCCTTTCGTGTTGCCAAGGCAGTGTACCATGCAAATCCATAAAATAGTCCAAGTGACTTACATATCTTATTAGTTACTCACAGTTAGCACTAATCCATCATAATCATACACATTCATGCATCGCATAAGAATTACAAAGGGAATTCATACATAAATTGATAAGATGCATTAATCAGAACAAAGACACAAATTGTAGAATACTTCTCTTTATTAACCTCTTCCAAGTGATTACAGACTCTATTCAACCTATGCACACAACTATAGGGGTCCACACACTCAGCTGTGGACTTCCACCCTAGGCTTCTATGCACTCAGCTGCAGAGCCTCTACCTACTCTACGACCTGAAAACTTAGACTTCTTAGCTTAGAGCTACGACTCTCTTACCTGATTTATCCCTCTAACTACTCAGAGCTTAGCTCTTTTTATACAATCCCATGTTTCGTGGACCATGGGTAGATCTCTTATAGTCGACGTTTCTTTGCAAAGCTAAGGAAGAACAACCCTTTATGAATTATAACACCTATGTGCTCTGCAACCACAAAATTCAGAGTCTTTAACATTTTATTACAAAATTTGATTCAAACATGGGCTTTTAGCCCCAGAACTACCCTTTGGGGGATCCCTTTCCCAACAATCCCCCAACACAAACATCATGACTCATCCTCGAGTCACTCAATAGGTGCGGAGATCTTTGCGTGAAGTCCTTCTAGCTTGACCCGTGACTGCAACTTTCGTTGTGCACTGAGTTGTCGCCTGCTTTGCGTCTTACGCTATCTTCTCAGTCACTACTCCTACACTATCAGCCTGAAGCTTTTGTTGCATTCCCTGTAGAGTCACAATCTTATGTTAAAGATTCCTTGTCTCTGCATAAGCCTCATCTAGCCATGGCTTTAGTCTCGCCTTGAGCATTGCTTCCTTATGCAGTGCTACGTCCACCTGTTCCTTTATCTTCTTAGCCTCCTGTAGCTTGGCTAGTCTCTGTGTCAGCATGGCAGTTCGCACTGTGCCCTTAACCTCATCGTAGTGATGTTGTAGAGTGCGCGCTGCCATCTCTAGCCTCTGTACATTGGGGTCCTCCTGCAAGCGTGTCAGGACCTCAAATGACTACTTAAACAGTTGGGAGCAGTCTGCTACTACACTCTCTACCACTGCTACTACTTCTATGATAGTAGTTGCCTACTGCTCCTTTACCTCTAGCGGAGTTGAAGGTTGGTCCTCAATTTTAACTTTGTAATTTGCAGGTTCAACTCCAACTGGACACACGCCATCTCAATTCAAGTGTTGCACACCCTTGTTGCCAACTTGCATATGCGTACCTCCACTATCGCTTCCTCTGGAATGTCCAACTCTGGGACCATTTCCCATGCCTCCTCAACGACTTAGAAGATGCACTTTCTCTGATTGGTCACCTCGATCTCAGCAGCGATGGAAACATTTCTCTGTAGGGCTATCTGCTTGTTATTGATTTTTTGTTCACTAATCACCTAGAGGGCCCAATGCTCTCTGACCCTCAGCTCTGCAATTACTCCATCCTACAAGAGGTGGAGTGCTTCATGTAGGAGTGCTGCCAGGTTCAGCCCTACTCCCCTTAGGGCACTGACAGTAGGCCTGTCAGACTCATTCTCTGTGGTGAGTGCTCCACCTGGTAGCACTATTGCACTTGATGTATTTGTGCGCAGCAGATCGGCAACCTCTAAAGTGTCAATAGCCAAGCTGGTAGAGACCATGTCAACCTGTGACACCTGGGTCTGTAGCTCCTGCAACCTTATCTTGAAAGCCCCTAGGATGAGTTGTTGTTGTTATTCGAACTATTGTAGGGCCTCCATGGTAAAATCCCTGACTGTGTCACCAATATCATGTAAATCGACCTCTATTAATGGGATGGGGTCTAGCAAGGTCTCCTTCTTTGTCTCAGATGAAGGTGAGCTCATGCCTTTATCAAAGCCTTGCTCCATCCCACTTGTCTACTTCCCTGTTTTCTTTGTGAGCTCACAATCCACCTGAGCCTTATCATAGCCTCCTTCTTCCTCTTTTCAGCCAACTGTGTCATCTTAAGCTTGGCCTCCTCCTTTTTCTTCTACACATTGGACTTGCTTCTGCCCACTGCCAAATCTGTTGTATAGTGCCACTCTACTGGCCATTAATCAAGAACTGCATCAATGGCATCATCCGTTGCTAGATATGGCAAGTCATACCATTTCTGCACAGAGTCCTTGTGCGCCCTGATGGATACTCGATGGAAGTCTACCTTAAATTCAGCGTAGCCCTATAGGTTGGAATACACCATAGGCGACAATTGCGTCTTGCAATTGATGGCCATCCTATTGTTCATTTCCATCAAGATCCAAAAGACCTTGTTGTCCCTGACTTGCTGTGCATCCTTGTTGTCAATAACTTTGTTGCTTCAGGGAGGTCTGGCGCGATTGGAGGGAACTGGCTATCCTCTGGCAACTCCCACACTACTAGCACAATTGAAAGCAAGAGCCACACGTAGTGGAATGTCTTGCTGAGCTCTTGTGCTTCGTGGCAATTCACCAGGAACTCTCCACGAAGGTATTCTGACCAGTTGAACTAGACTCCTTTAGCGTATTGTGCTACAAGTGCGACAAAAGGTGTTGGCACCTCATCAACACGAAAATTCCTCATTACCTTCCCTGCTAAGATATGTGTGTATACCTTCACAGTGGGGTCACAAATACTGGATATACTATATCTGTGTAGCTTCTTCAACAACTTAAAGTTTTCTTTCATTGATTCCGTGAGAGCTTGTTTGCCACCTTCTCCACCAAATATCTTGGTCGAATTCTCTCTTGTACATGGAAATCACGTTATCTGGTGAATCAACCTATATGTGATCTGTATTGGGCCCTCCATCCATAGAAACCCATCATGCACCAAGCACAGCAGCTGCTTGATGACCATAACTGTCACTGAGGTGCAGTTGTAGTGCGGCACCTAGAGCAGGTTCAACAACCCTGCCTTCTCTACTCCATTGAGCCACCTTCGCGGCTCCAATCCGGTCATTTCCAAATTCATGTCAATGATGCGGTGCATCAACTACTCAATCGCCAAATATGGGAACTTCTCGTGGTCTGCCAAGTGCTAGTCTTCAAATTTCAATAGTAGTACTCATGCCAAGCGCGAACTATCGAAAACAATGTCATCTGGCAATAGAGGGGTTTGCAAGGGAGTCTTTCTCTCATTAGTGTCCTTCAGCACCTTGGACTGAGGCTTGTATGAATGGACACACTCCGACAATCGAGTAATAGGGTCTACACCCTAGGTTTCAACTTCCTCTACTTTGATTCCCACATCTTCCTCATCCATCAAGATGTCTTCAATGTCTTCCTCCTCAAGTTCCAAATTTATGTCCTTACCTTTCTCCTATGCATTGGGTTTTGGTGGGTTTCTCCTTATCACTGCACACACCAGTATAGCAGGCTTCTTGCCCTTCTTATCCTTCACGGTTTCTTTGGTGGGCATCAGCGTTAGTCTTGACGTTCTCGGTGATTTAGGGAGATCAACAAGCATCTCAGTGACCTCTGTAGCAGCCACTTATGGCTCCATTTAAACTTCTGGCATTGACTCCTCTCCTTCAGTATCTCTAAATTTTGCAAGTGCTGACATGATTTTATGCAAGAACTCCTGTGTCTTCGTCGTTAAAGTCTCAAATATTTTAGTAACAATCAGACATTCATAGTGCTTGTGATTCATGTGCACCTGAGAGCACAACAAGCCAATTCTCAAAATGCCAAGTCTTTTATGCAGGACATCCACTTGTAATTTATAAGGCATTTTGAATTGACATTCAATCGTCCCCCACAAATTCAGTCTGTTAATGTGGGATTGGTAGCAGATTTTCAAGGACCTGAGCCATAAATTTCATCTTAAATGTCAGTCAGCCACTCCATTTGGCCACATTTCAACCGTAAACTCATGAATAGTGAATTTAACGGTCACTTTTTGGCTGACCTACATGATTTCTTCCTGGGTAGCACAGCTCCCTCTGCGCTGCCACGAACCCTGTGACAATTCCTTGCTTCACACAATCCTCCAATCGCTCAACTCCCCAACACAAGAAGTGTAGTTTATAGTCCCCGCAGCTCCTTTTAGTTGCCTAGAGCACTAAGACTATGCTACCTTCATTTAGTCACATGGTCGGACTGCCGGTGTATGGCTTCAATTCTATTGCCATTAACCTTTCCTAGGAAGGGATCTCCATTCAATTTGACCAATTGTACTACTCCTACCTTGGTAATATCGCTAATGACATAAGCCTCGAACTAGTGCATCCTAAAATTCACTGGAAATCTATCAAAATTACTATCATATAACAAAACCAAGTCATTTACCTTAAAGGTTCACAGCTTAATATGTTGATCATGCCATTCCGTTTCATGCTGCTTTTGGACATGTTGGTGAAATCCAGCTAGAAATATTTCTTCCTCAAGTTCATCTAGCTGTGCGAGCCTTTCCTCTAGGGCTCCGCGATTCGTCATACCTATGAGAATTGTTATGCAAAGACTAGGCACAATATATTCCATAGGAATTACCGCTTCAATGCCATAAACAAGTTGAAAAGGGGTTTCCAATCAACTTTTTGCATGTCGTTCAATAAACCCATAGTATTGCAGGTATGCGTATGTACCAATCACTTCACTAACCATTACAAAGCTTGGTCAATGTGTTCTCTAGCACTTTACTGAATGTTTCCACTGTCTCGTTAGCCTGTGGGTGATAAGGCATGCTCTTCTAGTGATATACCTCAAATTCCTTCGTTAGCACATTGATTGTCTCATTCAAAAAATGCATACCACGATCACTCATCAACATCCTTGGATAGCCAAATTGCATCAATACATGCTCAAATAGGAACTTCACGGTAGTTATGCTTGTGCAGTGCTTCATAGGTTGTGCCTCTACCCAACAAGTCAAATACTCTGTCACGATACTAAACTCGTGCCCATGCAATCCTTCACAGGCAGTGCCTTTGCCTAGGGTAGCACATAGCTGTTTCATGCTCCTCAGTGCTTCAAAGTCAGTATCATCATGATCTTTGTGGGATCTATGATCACTCCATGTCTGCAAACCACATGACTCCGCAAGGTCCCAAAAGGGACAGAAAACAAGCACTTCTTTAGGTTGAGCGTGACCTGGTATCTTCGACAGGTATCTAGCACCAGGTGCAGACTTGCTAGATGGCGTTTCAAAAACCTAAATATAGTCTAATCATTGAAGTATACTTCCGGGAACTTATAAATAAACTCCTTAAATGCAGCAACGACTACGTGCGAGAAAATTGTTGGCGCATTCTCCAATCCAAATGGCATTACAGTGTACTCAAAACAACCCCACTCGATCGCGAAGGTTTTCTTTCTTCTGTATTCCAACGCGATTTTGATCTGCTGGTACCCCGAGAACCCGTTAGTAAAGGAATATTCTTCCTAAAATTTGGGAAAGGATCTTATACATACGCATCATTCAACTTTCTGAGATCCATGCATATCCTTATTTCATCCTTGTACCTCTTCTCCTATACCACCATTGGGCTTACCCAGTAAGATTCTTCCACAGGCTCAATATATCTTGTCATGAGCATATTGTCTAGCTCTAAGTGGACATTTTCCTTATATTTTGAATTGAGATGGTAAGGCCTTTACTTGACTGGATTCGTATCGAGCTTCAACATTCTCTTCATCATACCTATGTCCTCAATTATCCCTTTCAGGTCCGTAAACTTGGTAGGTAATAAATCCTAGTATTAGCAGAGAAATTCAATGACCTTATCTACCACCACATCATCCCAGTAATTTCCAATCTTCATGAATTTGGGATTTGCCTCCATACCAATGTTCACTTGTTTTGTTTTCAATGGAGCGATTATATCCGAATTCTCAACCTACGATCCTTCAACCTCGCGGTGACCTTCTATCTCAGGGATGTTAATTTTTTGTGGACCCTCATCTTCTTCTTGAACGGTTACATTATAGCATTCTAGCATGTGACTCAGCTAGGTAGCCCATTCAGGTTGCATCAGGTCTAAAGGATCCTATGGTATCCTAAAGATTGTTGCTTTCACTTCTTGTAGCACTTCATCAATATTGTCAAACCCGTCTTCAAAAATGAATGTCACCATGAATATTTCACACAGGATATCCCATTCGCCTGTCCCATGTCAGAGATCAGTTTCTATATACTAGATCATCGGGGCAATATCCATGGTATGATAGAACAAGTGCACCCATTCAAGTTGGGCTTCTCTTAATAAGCCTGGGCCCACTTGGCCAAGTGTGCACATTTGTATGTCATTCGCATCTTTGGCTTCCCAAAGTGAGTTCTCCTCATTCTCCTACATTTGAGCCAATAATTAAAGCTTCCCTTGTGTGTACCCCACAACCTTGTGGGCATATCACACAGTGCCCAATCCAATGCCTGGAAGCACTGCTTTTCTGGTACCTCCCTTTCAAATGCATCAAAAAAAATATCTATATCATGTAGGCCATCATAAGTGTGTAGATTTCTTACCTCTAATGACACACATCGGAGGGACTGGGTCATCATGTTACAATTTAGCGTAGTTACTTTGTGTAACTAATTTTGTGAGTGCTCTAGTTCTTCATCAGAATCCAAGGTGCATGAAGTCTTGCGATCCCATGTAGTTTTTCCATCTGCTTTTGGCTTCACCCAATCTTGGTCTCGCACTGTTATCTAATAGTTATAGTCCAGATCATCATTGCTCTCATAATCGCGTACTAGTTCAGTATAACACAATTCCTCAGAAGGGTCTAGGGGTACTATTATGCGTAGTGATTTCTTCTCAAATATCATCTTTCGTTTCTTTAGATTGATTTCCCCATTCATATAAGTAGCCCAATCAATTCCAAGGAGCACATGGTAGGGGTTGATGTCATCCACAATTTCTATTACTTCAAAATCATCCAACATGCTCGCATCTTCAATATCCATAGTCATCCCCATGCAGCCACCCCATGCGGATGACCTTCTTCTAATTCGCCATCCTTAGCTGAATCAGAGACCATTGCAGTATGGGTCTCCCCATCCGTTCCCAAGTCTGTTTAGGTAGGACATTTGCATCTGATCCCAGGTTCAAAATAAAATGATCCATCTCATACTCTCCTATCTACCCAATCAGTCTAATCTCTCGTCTCGTCCTTGTTTTATGCTTATCTGCCTTTCATACTACGCACGCGTCAGTCAGAGTGTTTCCACCGCATCTATTTATGAGCTCCTGCAGCCCCTTCACATCATTGCTATCATGCAATAGCTTCATCCAGGTTTCCAAGAAGGTTGTAGCCATAGAAGGGTCCACCTCTTGATTAGGCTTATCCTTGCATCCTGAGGTGGAGGCCTCAGTGAAGCTCTTCTTCACTTCCATGAAGGTTTCATGTGCATGCTCCAAATCAAACTCAGTTTCATTTACTAGAGCATTGTGAACCCATGTACTATCTTCTAGTTGTTTCCCCTTATCATCTCCTGTTGTGATTCTTCTCCGGAGCACTATATTCACATTTGGATCCTCTTCGCATTGCTCAGACCTTATCATCTATAGGTTCTAAGTTGGCGGAGTTGGTAGCGCCCCTTTGTCATGTATCCTAGCTATTAGCATAGAATATTCTTCCATTTCATGATCAGGGAGAGTGCAATACTTGCACGATGGAGGTTTTGCATTAGTGAAATTACTCGCATAGTGTCCTACTCCTCCACAATTATAGCAGATCAACTGTCATCGACCTCTTCTAGTTCCACCTCCGCCTAGGCCTCGTCCATGCCCCTAAAAAGCTGTCCATTCCATCCCTGCGCTTTGGGCATGGAGCCACATTTCAGTCTTAAGCCTATAGGTTGGAGTTTTATCCATCATTAGTTCATAACTTCTGCAATTATGCCCATTGTTCCCTACCGACCTACAAAAATTGCAGAACAATTGTTGTGGTGTCTACACAAACTTCTACAACAAGTGGCAGTTATCTGTGGCATGTTTTCCTGCTACCTGACAGATAGTGCACAACAAAGCAGGCCCTACGCTCGGCCCTACTTGAGCTTCTGTCATCAAAGGAATTGGTCCTACTCCTATAAGGTAGTTCACATATACTAATGGTTTTTGTCATGTCCTTGACTCTTGCATTTCAGACACCATACCTCTTCATGCACCTCTGGTCAAACTTTTCTATCCTACTTCAAGCTTTGCATCTCAAGGAAAATATTTTGCAACTGGACATGGATCTACTAAACCCTTAGATTTGGATCCTGCATTGGTGTTTCATGCAACCTCATTGCAATCTCCAAGGCCTCTGCCTGAGTTGTTATCTTCTGTTGCGACAATGCAACCCTTAAGCTTGGCAGGAGCGAAGGCACAAACCATTCGTGATGTTGTCCATCTATTAGGTTCATGTTAGCTTCGCAGATTGTACACTTCAACCTCGGATCGAGTTCCCAAGGTGTCTCATATAGTTGCATCACAATTTCTTTGAACCCTACAATAGATTGTGCTTAAGATTTAGGCCTACTAAATTCTCTATTCAGTGTAGTCTAGATGTCTGCCACTTCAACATTCAGGTTATCATTAGCGTACATGATATACCAGGTTAGCACACGTTCCTAGAGAGCACTAACCATTGTGGCCTTCTTTATGTTGTCATCTATAACAACTTGAGCTTCCCATATAGCTTTTACAATGAACCATAATTGGTCTAGGTCCTCACTCCCCAAGCCTTTTAACAAAGGGAGCTTCACTCAATTTGCCATACTGAACTGCGGTGGAGGTGGAGGTGGTATGGGTGAAGTCACAGGTGATGGTGGTGAAGTTGGAGCTGGTCTGGGTGGAGGTGGTATTCACAAAAATCCTTGAATTATTAATTGAATAGAACTTCATGGAGAAACCTGAACTATTCCCTCTTCATCACCTCGTGGAGGTGAAATCAACAGACTATATTCAAGACCCTTTTTTCCTTCATTATTTTAAGTTTTTTTGCTTCGTGTCACCCCAAACATCAAGGTAGCTGCATTACCCATTTTTCGCACAATAAAATTGTAATCCAGGTATTTAAATATTTCATGTACTTACCTCGCAGTCATTGGAAAAAGCATCGCTCAGTCATTTGACTCGATCGATCAAATGATCGACAATGCGGACAATCTTATCCTCGGATGCTTCCAAAATTTGCACTAGCTCTGGGATCCATATAATAGTACCATCAAGTTTCCACCTTCCTTGGCTATCTACTAGCTTCACGATCCACTCGTATAGCTCAATTAGGAAGGAGAAGAAAAAGATCTCATGGATATTTGTTTATAGGTACCTGTCCAGCCACTGTTCCTTTGTTAGTCATGGGTTTCTACTCCCTTGTGCCATGAATTCATGGATCTTCCTCCCCAAATAGTCTCCAATCTCTTTCTTAGTCGAATTCCACTAATACGACATCACACATCTCTTATGCAGATTCTGGTCCCAGCAACGCAACCATCTGTTGGATTGAGGGGGCCTTATCTGGGTTTAGCGTTAGTTAGCCAAACAATTCCCAACACTACTGGCCCTTTTGGTGTTGGCATGTAGAGCGCAGACCAAAATCTCACCTGAACTAGTATGGCAGGATGTTGGAACCAAGTTTCCACACCCTGAGATCGTCATTATGTGATTTAATTCCCTTTATTCCTACCTTCACGTAGGTCGCTTCAGTCTAGGGCTTGCCAGTCGATCCCTTTACTCTGTCCTTCAATACCTCCACAAAAGGTTTCGGTTGTCCTTTGTGCAGCCCTAACCCTTGATTTACACCCTTTTGTGCTGCCAAGGTAGCTTACCGTGCAGATCATTAAACTAGTCCAAGTGACTTATGTATCTTATTAGTTACTCACAGTTAGCATTGCATAAACATATATTCCTATATGTGTTCAATTATCCAACATATTCATACACATTCACATATCACATAAGAATTAGAGAGGAAATTCATACATAAATTGCTAAGATGCATTAATCAGAACAAAGACACAAAAATTACAAAATACTTCTCCTTATTAATCTCCTGCAAGTGATTACAGACTCTATTCACCCTGTACACATAGCTTTAGGGGTCCATGCACTCAGCTACAGACTTCCACCCTAGGCCTCTGTGCACTTAGCTACAAAGCCTCTACCTATGCTATGACCCAAAAACTTATACTTTGTACCTTAGAGCTACGACTCTCTTACCTGATTGATCCCTCTAAACTTTCCTTTACAAAACTAAGGGAAGACAACCCTTTATGACTTATAACACCTACGCGCTCTGCGACCACAAAATGAGGATTCTTTACCATTTTATTACAAAATTTGACTCAAACATCGCCTTTTAGCTCCAAAATTGTCCTTTGGGGGATCTTGTTCCCAACAATATATGTAGTGTGCTAATCTACTTGGCCTTGTAAATGATATATCCTCCCTGAACTATACTAAGGTGTGCTAGTTTGTTTATGGTTTGGTTTATTTGATGTAATATACCTATATGTGACAGATACCTAGGTGGTGGGCATCGGCCAAGAGGCCTATGACAGCATCATATTCTTCTTTATTGATAGTGTTTTACCCAATACAAAGTCCACTGAAAAGATGAGGTACTCAGTCAGGAGAGTATATGGCCCATGCAGTAGTAGTGATATTTTGCGACAATCGAGATGCGCCTTCAATGAACCTGTGGTGGTAAGATGATGAAAGATCCATCTGTTTACATGAGATGAGAGAGAGATTTTTAGAATACATCTAAGATGAGGTGATCATCATAAACAATAAGTCATTGTACATACATGATTACTCTAATATTTTATGGGTGAAATTATTTGAGGTAGAGACCATTAATGAGAGTTTTTAGGCAAAGTCTCGTTGGGCTATGATAGCACACATGCCCCCTACAGAGATAGTGTTTGATGATGTATGGGCCCTTCAAAAGGTTTCAAACTTCCATTATGCTATGCACATGGTTTCTCTAAACTAGTTAGGAGATAACTACATAGATCGTATGAGAGACGATGTTATTCATGGCATGGGATGCTGATGCCTCATTGTCATTATAAGGCAAGATATATTGTGGAGTTTTCCATCTCTAGGACAAGGTTTGGTTATTGTGATATAGGATATCTTGTGGAGGTATCCGTCTATGGGGAGAGGTCTTGTTATGGCTTGGCCAATTTGTGTGGGTTGGTTTTAGTGTTACTCTTGCTACACGGAACCGTGTAAGGTACTAACAATTCCTTGTTTGGTGGAATTGAGAGCATATGAGACAATAACACCGTGTAATTTTTTCTTAGTTTGAGAGGTGCTTATAGGGGATATGGGCTACTAAGTAGAAGATATCATTGAATCTACTTAGTTCACATAATGTTTTGATCAAATGATTGGGTTTGTCGCATAATGAACATGTAATGATCGAATTTCTTGCGAGGTGTTTTATTCATTACTTTTGGCCTAGTTTAGAATGGCAGTGGTGATGGGAGGTGAAATGGTGGGGGCCTAGCCATATTTTCTCCTCGAAAACGCATAGGAAATTTAGGGGTGCTTCTTCATTGGGTGTGGGAATGGGTTCTCTGGATTCCGTATCCAAGTCTAGTAGATAGGGATTTTCCTTTACGAAGATACGTATGAAATTAACTATTTTACAGAATTAAGGAAGGTCAGGGCACCTCCTTTTGTAATGGTTCTCCCGACATATAGTGCATATATGGTATTTATGCCTAGACCTCTTTCTTTGGTCCTCCTAGGAGTTGGGGCCTACTTGGTAGGATGTCCATAATTCTAGGCACTAGTCCAACAGATGGATAGGCTCATTACATATAGCACATGGTGAAGTAGAGGGTTGGAAATATGGCTTATTCTGCTTTCATGTGTTATAGGTAGGTGCAGAGTTGGATGATGCCTCTTCCTCCATGTAGAAGATGTTTCAACATTTATCATTATATGGAGATGAGTTTTCCACTATGGGCTCATTGTTGTTGGTTTCGATGAGACCTTTTAGTGTCTTTCGGAGTTCAAGGATATTTGGACAACGATGAGTGTAGTGTCCATATTTATCACATATGGAACACGCATGGTTGGTGCATACTTCCTTGTTACATAAGGATATGACTTTCACTCCTTTTGGTGGAGATGGGGTTATCGATGTTTTATAGGCATTCATGATTATTTTTAACTCATATTTTTTGGTGAATATATGATTTGGATGCCCAAAGTGCTCACATAACACATAGGGTTTTACGAGTTTGGAGGAGTTGGAAGTTTCTCTATTTTTAGCTTTTTGTTTCACTTTTGTGGTAGCTACAATGGTGGTAGGTTTCGAACAATTTTGATTAAGGGAGTTACTCTAAAATGTGGGTTACAGGGAGTCTCCCTTCCTGCATGTGTCCTGACCCAGGCGACACAACCATGGGGATTAGGTACCAAACTGGTATTGCAAGAGTCATATTTGATAAGGTGAGGGTTGTCATGGATTGGTATGAGACGAACTCAAATGGGGGGCATAACAAGGGGGTTTGTGTAATTGGGCGAGTTAAGACCTAACTTCTTTAGTTGCAGGTGGTGAGGTGTCTAAAACTGATTCCATTTTTTGGGTGGTGTTTGATGAAGTCATCATGCAAAATGGTGCTCCAGTATTTGGGACAAGCTCTTGTATTACCAGGGGATCTCCTGGGAATTTTCCTAGGAGTTCTGATAGCTTAAAATAGTTGGGGCTGAGCTGAGTGTAAGTAGTTACCATCTCTTGGGATATTAAGGGAAACGCGCCATCTGGTGTGGGTGAATTTGACTTCTTGTAGTACGTAAGTTTCCCAATGGTATTGACCTTCCATTATGGGGAAAAAACATTATTCTAAACATAGATGAGGTGACTGAGAGGATTTCATACCTATAGATTTGGCCTATTAGGATGTTGTAATCCAATTAGGCATTGAGTACTTCAATGTCTATTAACAAAAAAATTTCGACCAACTTAACTGGCATGCTAGGGTATAAACCGATGGGAGCATAAGGGTATTCATCATATGCTATGAGTGTTATGTCAAAAGGCTTAACTTCAGGGCATTCTAATTTTTCCAATGGGATTTGGGCATATTGCATGTGGAAGCCCCTTCCTCAATGATGCAACGGTGGATATTGATATTCTAGAACGAGATAGGGATTTGTAAAGTGATGGATGACGGATGCCCATGGAGTAGCTTTGTCGAATGCAAAGACCATGAGGTGGGAATGAGATGGGTTAATCGTGTTTGGTTGTGTTATATTCTTTCCACATAGTTAACAGGGGGTTTGAGGGGTACCCGTTGTTATCACTCAGGTTGACCCTAGGCTCCTTTTAGGGATACGGCCGAGGTAACCACAAACCAATCTTCTGATTGCAGGTTCTAGCCCACCTGCAACCGGAGAGGGCTCTCTCCTTTAGATTCAACCTCAGTTGATCTAGATTCAAC